>JANZXR010047013.1:0-13231 GCA_027575705.1 Erythroxylum echinodendron | reverse complement strand
CTAGTCTTAACGGTGGATATTGATTATTCTTACTTTTTGAACGTAATTAGTGTGTTAAGAAAGTTCATTGAAGTAATATACATATATATATATAGTACAAGAATATAGCTAGTCTTAATGGTGGACATTGATTATTCTTGCTTTTTGAACGTAATTAGTGTGTTAAGAAAGTTCATTGAAGTAACAATATATGTATATACATATATAAGGATTTGAGACTAGAAGAATAGTGCTAGTCATAACGGTGGATATTGGTTATTCTTGCTTTTTGATCGTAATTAGTGTGTTAAGAAAGTTCATTGAAGTAACAATATATATATATATATATATAGATATATATAAGGATTTGAGACTACAAGAAAATTGCTAGTCTTAATGGTGGATATTGATTATTCTTGCTTTTTGAACGTAATTAGTGTGTTAAGAAAGTTCATATATATATGTATGTATGTATGTATGTATGTATATATATATATATATATATGTATAAATGTACATATATAAATAAGGAATTGAGACTACAAGAATATTGCTAGTCTTAATGGTGGATATTGATTATTCTTACTTTTGAACGAAATTAGTGTGTTAAGAAAGTTCATTGAAGTAATATATATATATATATATATATATAAGGATTTGAGAGTACAAGAATATTGCTAGTCTTAATGGTGGATATTGATTATTCTTGCTTTTTGAACGTAATTAGTGTGTTAAGAAAGTTAACAACTTCGACTCTTCTGCAATGAAATTTTAAGTACTTTACAAACGAAAAATTAGGAGTGATAATGATCTGGAAATCGAACCAAATGAAGTTGATTTTTAAGATGGATTCGAGTCCACTAACTTACTCAAAGCCTAATCAACTCAAACTTGACGTGCTAGCGGCGGATTCAGATTGCTAATCGTATTAGAAGCAACCATAAATTGATAAATAAGTAGAGTTGTATGTTGGTCAAGAAAGTCAAGTTTTCTCCAGTAAGGTCTGGCGGCTGAAAGCCATGCAATTCCTGTAAACTAACGAGTTGTGAATGAGTTGACTTAGAAAAAATAAATTAGGACTTTTATTACACGTGGAATCAAGTTTTTATAAAAACCTTTTTTTATAATCAAAATTAATAAACATCGACTTCTACTAAAGAAGAAGATTCAAGAAGTAACATTGTCATTTTACTAACTAATCCACCAGCTTAGACTGTTGGAAAATTAGGTCGGAATTCGATTTCCACTTTAGCGGAATAATTATTAAACTTTTTCATAATTTTTAATTTCTTGAAAATTAAGATTTCTTTAATTCTATAAAATGATTAACACAAATCATAATAAAGTAGAAACTTAATTCTACTTTATTCGAAGCATGATCTTTATCTTGTCGTATCACTCGAACTATTTCTGAAACCGATCTGTTTAAACTATCTTAGCCGCACAAATGTCTGGCCTCTAAAGATATCCACAGAATGAGTTGAGAGAATTATGTAACTCTTACAGATATGGTTAAGTAAAAAATACTAGCTTTATAGAACCTAAGCCTATTTATAATAAGCTTTGGATGTTTTAGTAATTTAATGAAAATTAAATTCTAATTTTAATTAAACTTTAATTAAAATTACAAATAATTCTTATTAAATACTAATTATACCTAAAGAAAACGATGAAACAAACGTAGTATGAACATCAAAGCATAGACTAAATATTTAACTTAACCTTTAACTTCGAGCCAAATTAATTCAATTTGTATCAATTTAGTAGTTTATTGTAATTATCTTAAATTGTCATTAATTTTTAATCGAAGTCAAACACAAAAGAATTTTCAAAAATCTGAAATTAAAAGAAGTTATTCAACAATTTTAAATTTTTGGATTTTTTAAAAAATAAATTTAAGTTACCGAATATGTTTATGTCATTTCACCTAAAATATATTATTTTTAATCTCATTCAACGTCAAAGAACATGCCTACAAGATTATAGGACAGGACCTTTAGCTTCATAGGTTGGAAACATACCAATTCCAACGCGTGACTACGTGTTTATACAAGAGGGCACGAAACTAAGAATTCTTTTATTCTATGAAACAATTCCGACGACCACTTTATCATAAATTATTTGATGAAGTATATAAATAATTTGGTTAATATTAATAATGATGAGTATAAAAGCTATTAAGATGATCATTTCCAAACATTTTTCTATGATAGAATTGTATTTTAGTGAATGGTTCAAGTGGTCGGTAGATTTTCTTTAAAATTTGAGTTAATTATATCGAATTCTTTTGTAATTTACATATTTTTAATTTTATTTCTTGATTGATAAAAAATATCACACTCCTCTCCATGGTTTGATTTTTGTTTCAATTATACCTTTTGATATTATTTTTTATTATAAAAACTTAACAAAATAAATGTATTAATGTTGTTTAATTATGTATTGCGGGACACAAGGATTGTCATGATCATTAGAACCAATATTTTAAAAATCTAGATTGAAAATTAATAGATAAGATAAAATATTTAAATATTTAATTAGTATGAGATCATCATAAAATTAGTATATAGTAAAGATTAAATGATATTAAAAAACTCAAAATTAAATTAAAGAAGAATACTATTTTTATGTGAGAAGATTGTGATTTATTGAAAAAAGACCGCAAAAAAAGTTAGTTTATCCTGATTTATAAAAATATGTTAGTTTACAAAAATTAAAACTCTTCCGGAAGATTCAACTTCAAATACCAGTAAACTGCGTCTCATTTCACTCCAAAACCTCTATATAAGTCCTTCATCTTTTGAGAAATGATTAAGATGAAATGGAGGAAGGAAATCACAGAGAATAAAGGGTTGAAAGAGAAAGAGGTTGAGTAGAATTACTGTCGCAGGAGAAATGGCAACCTGGTACTGTATATATTACATGTACAAAGCAACGGCTTCCATTTCTCCTCGACAGTAATTCTTTTCCAGCTTCTTCAACACCTAAAGTTGTTCGTTCACAGCAACTATTTATTTGTGTTTCTTTTCAGAGGAATACATTTTCTCTAATGGTATTACGTAGAATAATTCAATGCAGAAATTGCTCCATGTTGTTCCATCTCCCTTTCCCTTTCCTTTTTATACTGTCTAAACTTCTTTTGTTTTATCTACTGGATCTTTCTCGTCCTTGAGTTCATGCTAAAACCATCGTCGGGATGTAATCGTAATCATATCTGTTGTAATCTTTGGTAATTGCCGTCATATTCCTTATAACACTCGTTGCAACCCGACTGAAACATCTTGGGAAACCCTAACAATGAACAGTTTTTGTACTTTCGTTCCTAGTTTTAGTATTTATTCAAGAACAATTACTGTCCATTGTTTAGCTTTCAACAAACAAAAATCTTGGTCCTTATCAGATCATTGTTTATCTCTCAAAATCGTCGCACTTGGTTTCTTCTTGACATTATTGTATCAGCTGATTTTCAGAACAACTCTCGTAGAATGGAACTGGTAATTCTGTTTGTTGAAGACGAAATGGAATTAGGTTAATCTGAATTCTGAATCCAAAGCTGTAGTAGAGTGATTAGGTTCTATCAGGTTTGAGGGAAAGAAGAAGGGGATTGCAGGTTGCATAATTTGCAGGGCACAAACTAATATTACGGTGCCTTGTTCCACAATTTATTTGTGGAAAGAGATGGGAGTTTTGACCAAGAAAAATGCTTTGCATTTTTGTATTTTGGTGTGTTTAAAACTATTATATTAGAATCAATCAGGTTGGTGTGAATTGTTCAGCACTCTCATCCATTAACCAAAGATCTCGATTTCGAATCCTAAGAATAGAAAAATCTTTTTGTCCAATACTTTACTTCTTAAGGGCTTACCTGGTATGAACGGGAATTAGTTTGAGTGTAGATAACTTAAAGGCGTCTTCTCATAATTGGGACCTTCCTAATACACCTCTTGGGTTAATAAAAAAACTATCATATGGTATTTGTGCATGAATCTATATAAAGAAATAATATTTACTAATAAAGCGTTGATAAATTATATCTCCAGCAATGTATAGGAGTATGCACATAATTTTAATGAAAATAAATGACATAAGAGAATAATATGAGAAAAGGGCTTTTAAGATTCCAAAATATACAAAGAAAAGCAGAAAAATGAATAGTACAAGATATTAAATTAGTTTTCAATTTTTAGAGAGAAAAAAAGAGACGAAAAGAAAATATTATTAAAGAAATATTTTTTCCTTTATTAAATATTTGGATGCTTCCTTCCTTTATTAAATATTGATTAAGTTAAACATAAATTCTTTTGTTCAGAAATTTTCAATAAAAAATGTGAATTT
The DNA here is from genome assembly GCA_027575705.1 of Erythroxylum echinodendron. NCBI lineage: Eukaryota > Viridiplantae > Streptophyta > Magnoliopsida > Malpighiales > Erythroxylaceae > Erythroxylum > Erythroxylum echinodendron. The sequence goes on along the minus strand of JANZXR010047013.1, from coordinate 8,917 downwards.
TTATTATTTAAAACTTAAATGAGAATTATGATTTATTAGTGAAGAGGTAAAAAAATATTTATCATCCCATCCCGTGGATTTAAGAACGAGAGAAATTTTTTTTAAATTAGTGAAAAACCAAGCTGATTATGGTGAATGCGTAAATATAAATTTTGAAGGTGTAAATTCATTTGAGGATAAACGATTTATGATGATTTATAGATAACTTAGTTTTGATCTCCTTTAAGTTAAGAATATAATAACAAAAAAGAGAGAGTCTCTAATAAATATTGTAGTAACTGGTAAGAGCCCAACCACTAATTTCGTCATTTAAATTGATAACCTATAATTAAAGTATGAGATGAGCTTGATTTAATGATTGTGACTTAAAGGATAAAACCAATTAATATAAAATCATTTACATATAGAAAAAAATCCTTATTTAAATACTAGTGAAGATTCCTAGTCAGTAATGACAAAATTGTTATCACCTAAATAGAAAGATTTAATTAGATTTTATGTTAAATTGGACTTTGAATGCCACTTAAATTACTCAAACGACTCAAACGCGTAAATCAAAATGACATAATTTTAGTTTGACATATCACAACAAGTTGTTTTGATCTTTATATTTAATGAAGTCGAACTCAAACAATGTTATTTTGGAAAGTAAAATCAACATATAATATCATTTCAATAACAAATCTATCCATAGTTTTCTGGTTGAGCCACAGGAATTAATGCAGTGAGCAGATATTGTGTGGAAGCAGGTATTGTGCCCCAAAGCTGCTAATTTCTTGTAGTTGGTGATCAAGAACAGGTTAAGAACTAAAGACCATTGGTTTGGGTTATACGATCCTTTATGCGTATTACGTAAGCTTGAGAATGAGATGAGAGATCACTTGTTTTTTGAATGTCGCTATAGCAAATCGGTATGGAGTAGATTTTTGAATTTGATGCGAATTCTAAGATTCTCATTTCTATGGGATGAAATGTTGGAATCTATTATTTGGCATACTAAATTGGGGTGTAAGGATGGATTATGAAAAACCGAAGGAGATTAATTATTTCGCAAACTTTCTGCAAACTTATTTGGCACCAACAAAATAAAAACAATCAAAACCGAAATAATAAAAACACCAGAAATTTTGTAACGCAGTTCAGCACACCTTGCCTACGTCTGCGGGGCCCTCACTAAGATTAATCACTTTCACCGAAGTATAATAGAATTACTCAAGGCTTTACTGAGCCGACACCACTCAACCCTTGACACTATCACTCAACTTCTTTTTCCGTGAAAGATTTTCACAACCAATAATATGACTACCTCGTACTAACGCCGACAGAGGATTTTCTCAAACGATGTTTAATGATAATGAAAAAAACTAAACAACTCAAGTGATTAAATAAAATTCAACATAAACGACAACACTTGAGAAAGAAAAGAAGACAACTTCTCAATCGGTTCAACTCCTCCATAATCGGTCAAAAAATTGTGACCACAAAATATAAACGTTTATCTGCTGAAACGTTATAAACATCAAAGGCCAAGGCTGTCCAGTTTTCTCACTGCTGCAAAGTAGACCATAGAATCTTGTTCACTGGACTGAGAATTATCCACACCAATGCCAGACAAGCACTAAAGAGGCTAAACCGTAAATCAGTTGCTGTAACTACCGTAACTCCAATGGACACCGGCAATAAAAAGAACAACAAAGGAAGTAGTGCACAAGAGATGTCCAAGGTGACTCACGCAACTCCGTTCACTGCCGCAATGTTTTATTCAATAAAAAAACCTTTAAATCACTTCATAGCCTTTTACGAAACCGACGGTGTATATATATGTCAAGACATACACCCACTCCACTGTTTATATCCAAGCACTCAACATGTGCTCCAAAACCCACTACAACCTTAATAAAAAACACTGACTACACGTTCTTTCAAGACACCCACACAAGACCACTGCTCACCGTATATATATTTTTTAAATCTCCCATGCAAGGCCACTGCACATTTAATGCACACACAACTTCTTCAAGTGTCGCACACCAAGTTCTTATGTTATGTCATGTCCAGTGCACTATTACTCCACTTATTCCTTATAATTCTCACACAAAACACGTATATATGTTCAGCTATTAACACCAAAATCTCAACACCAATGTCGTGTACTGTTTTTTTTAACAATTAATGCAATTCAACTCCATGCTGTACAGTCACATCCACTCTTTACCGCAACAACACATAAGAGAATTTCGTTAGAGATAGACATCTGCAGTATATAGGAGATATGCACAATCCTTCAAATATTGAGAGTCCCGCTTCAACCAAGAGTCCCACTTCAAATAGAATTTTATCACAACTGAACCATTATTCAAATACCTTTTGAATTGAAGTCAATATCCAACTAATATCTTATATGTCCAATTAATAAATAATACCAAAACATATATCCTAACAATCTTCCCCTTTTTGGCATTATTTGTCACAAATGTGAAACTCCTCCTAAATAATATAATTGGACATATAAGTATCAAATTCACAATTCATATGACAAACACTCCACTTAATCAAACATCAAGTTCCAAAGAGCATCAAGTGTAGCCAATCATCCTAATTTCTCCCCTTTGGGACAAAAAATGCCAAAAAGTAAAACAAATAGTCAAATATATACCTTGAAATCTCCCACTGAATGGAACAGTCACCATAAACAATCTAATAACTCCCCCTTCGGACAAAACAGTATCAAAACATATAATCATAATATTCAATAATAGATGCAGCAGAAGAATCATAAGCATGCCAAGAAGATAATTTACCACCATTCAAAACACATGCCAACATATCACTGCTTACTTCAATTTCATCTTCATCAGACTGATCAAATTCATAAACTCAAGCAATGAACTATAAGTGTTGTCATTGTAGTGAGAGAGAGAGATACCCGAGAGAGAGACCCACACTAATGAGACAGTTGACGAGTCTTCGGTAGAGCGAAAAAAAGTCACAAAACAAACTCCTAAAATATGAGACGATTATAGCAGCATAAAAAATGTAAAGCACACTGTCCCTGTGCCCTTCGAAGAATCTCAAACCTGGGCTTATTCCTTGTCTCATTATCTCGGTCATCGATTTCTTTGTCAGAAGTAACTGACTTGTCCTCTGTTTGACCAGTTACTTTACAAACAGTAACTAACTGTGAATCTATACAATTTCTTGTTTTTCCTTTATTACGTTTTTGTGTTTGTACTTGACCCTTTCTAATCCAAGCTTGCTTCGATACTATGGTATGCTGCTGGAAATTTAATGAAGAGCGTCTAGATTTTCGGTTTTGACCCCTTTGAAATATCATTTGTAGTAACTGATAACACCTTGGCCTTATATGCCCAACAACTCCACAAAAATGACATGTGGGTATAAATTTTCGTCTCTTGTTCGCGCTTCTACCTCTTGGGCTGATCTGAACATATCATTTTTCTCCTCATTCACCTTAGAGCATTCTCCCTTATAACCAATGCCTTGAAAATCCCTTTTTGCCCATTTCTATTAACTTTTCTAATTTTTCTGTGCCACCATTTAACATTCTCAATCTCTTTTCTGCCCTCAGTTACTTCCTTCTCGGCTACTGTTAAATAAGTAAGTGGACTTTTGCTATATAAGGCAACCAACGCAGCACCATTCGCTATTTCTTCTTTGCTACCATATTCACTCTCGGAATCATTCTCAATCCAAGTGCTAGTGAAGGATTTTTCTTTTCTTTTCTTCAAAGTATTAGCACATTCGGCTTGAACATGCCCGAAGCCTTGACACTCGTGACATTTGATTCTTTTCACCTTCCTTTCACCTTTTTGAGTTTTTACCTGTAATGTCAATCCTTTGCTTATTTCTTGCTTACCCTTTAAAATATTCATTTCACAATTTGTAAGAATTCCGATTACCTTCTCCAATGACAGATCATTAATATCGTGGGCTTCCTCAATTGCCACAATTTTTGGAATAAATCTTGGAGGCAGTGATCTCAGCGTCTTCTTGACAAGTTTCTGATTGGAATATTTCTTTCCGAATTGATGCGCTTGATTTTCTATATCTGACAACCTTTCATGAAAGTCTCCAATAGTTTCATTTTCATCCATCTTCAGTTATTCAAACCTCACAGCTAATATCTGTAGTCTTGACGCTATCACAGATTTGGACCCTTCATGAACAGTTTGCAAAGTATCTCATGCTTCTTTAGCCGACTCACAGGCCGATATCATTGAGAAACATCCTTCATCAACAGCACTAAAAATCGCATGCAGTGTTTGTGAGTTTTCAAGTGCCCTCTCTTCTTCGGATCTTGTCTATTCAGATGGGTCTTTCTTAACTGCATCTCCTTTATCATTAGTGATCATAGGATGTGTCCAACCGTATTCTACCAAATGCCAAGCTCTCGTTCCCTGAGTTTGAATGAAGACTTTCATCTGGGATTTCCATGCTGGGTAATTTGATCCATCAAATAGTGGCGGTCTAGTAATTGATGCATCCTCTCTCGTAGCCATGTCTGTGAATCTAGGATCTCCACCAACTTGCTAGCAAGTTCTGAATGGCGATCTTGCTCTGATACCAATTGAAAAACTGAAAGGGGGTTAATTAATTCGCAAACGTGCCACAAATTTCTTTGCCACCAATAAAATAAAAACAAGCTGAACCAAAATAAAAGAAACACCGAAATTTGGTAACGCAGTTCTGCACTCCTTGTCTACGTCTGCGGGGCCCTCACCCAGTTTAATCACTTTCATGAAAGTACAATAGAATTACTCAAGGCTTTACTGAGCCGACACCACTCAACCCTTAATACTATCACTCATCCTCACTTCCCGTGAAAGAATTTCATACCCAATAATACGACCGACTTGTACTAACCTCGTTAAAGGATTTATCTAACTACTTTCACCCAAAAACAATAATAAATAAAATAGCTCAAGTATTTAATCAACTGAAAATTAAATAACAAGAATACTTGAGATAAAGAAGACTTCCCTCTGAATTTGTCTTCTCAAAATAACTCAGCTGAAACTCTCTACCATAATTTGCTCTTTTTTCACAAAAAATAATTCACGGTATTCTTTTAATTAACTGCCAATACCTACTTTACCAAAATAAATCTTCACTGTATCAACAAATCAAAACGTGCGCAACACTATTCTTATAAATCAATTTCATCATGTCTCACTCAAAAGTCGGCGTTTATTACTACAATGAAAGGCACCAGTGAGCCACCGCCAAGTTATCTCACGCACGCATACCAAAATACGACGTTAAACTTACACTAGATGCGTAGCCAACCCTCTCTCTTCCTTGGTTCACGTGACTCACACACTACACAGCAATACCTTAAATCCCACTGCACCTTGACCTTTTTTTTGTCTCTCATTCACATACGTATATTCAGCTATTGGTCAAGATATTACCAAATTGTTGCAGTGTTATTCCAATAACAAAATAACACACAACTTCGCTTTTTTTTTTTTCAATCACGTGAGATTAATTTCAGCTCAATCATGAAAGTCGTGCACCACACTCAAGCAAGAACACACACTGCACACTTCAATTATGATTCTCCAGTACACATTTATTATAGAATTTTATTTTATTTAAAATATTATCCAACTGAATTTTTAAATCTAAAATAAAACAAAATATGTCAATTCATAAAATAATATGTTAAAATAAATAAAATAGATATATTTGACATATATCTAACAAATATTTTTGTACATCTAATCTTTACTTAGGGCGGTTCACTGTTTATTTCAATATTTCTCATTAATTAACTAATCATTATATTTAATAATCATGTAATAAATAGATCATTGTTAAAATAATACTGACAGTTTTAAAATAATACCGACAGTTTTGTTTGATGTTTAATTTTTCGGTTTGATTAATTTTAATAACTCTTTTTTGTTAATTAATCATTCGATTTTCATAAATTAATAAATTTTTATAAATAAATCGATTTATTTTCATTTAACAATCTCTTGTAGTAATTTTCTTTTAACAATAATTAAATTTCAAATTCTTTGACATTTTCTTAAAATTATATTTCAAATTCTTTAATTTTATTCAATCTTTAATCAATTTTATGACGGAGTAATATCGGTCAAACTTTTTAAATCTTAAACGTTTTTTTCTTACCTATTTATTTTTGAGTCCGATTTTTAAAACATTGCTAATTAATATTAGAATAATAGACCTTGAGATATGTGACCAAGTTCCACTTAATTTCAATTTATTACCTGAATTTAGATGGCTAGATATAGCAAAAAATTTAAAAAAAATCTTTGTACTTAAAACAAATATATATTAAAACTTCTAAATATTTATTTTTGATTGAAAAGCAGATTTTTTTTATGTCTTTTGCTTTCTTTGTGAATTGAAGTTCAAATAAAGTAGTTGTTTAAATTTTAAAAAAATTTCTTAAGAAATAGAGAATTCCATCCCTTTATTTTAACTAGGGATTAAAATAAATAATATTTATCTTAACTAATAACTACTTTAATTTTTTAAATGAATTATTTAAAATTAGAGAAATTTTCAATTTAATGATGATATTATAAGTTTATTCTTACATTTAAATATTATTTCTTCTATTTTATTTATAGTATTAGGAAGTTTTTATAATTATGGAATCACAATTGTTGCCTTTAATACACATATTGAGTAAACGATTAAATGCATGCAATAATCACGTAGTCTGATTTGGTGCGCTAGTAATTCAGAATTTAGTGACTGGATTCAACTTAATAGATATAACAATTTTAATACATCTTCACACCTGAGTTTCACGTCAAATCTTCTGTTCTAATTACTTTGTTCTAACCCTATATTATTAAATCTCATTGATATATTTATGTGAAGTTCACACAAATATTTAGATGAAATTTAATAGAACATGATAGGAATACTATAACCGGTGTATGAGATTTGATGTCCGACCTATCACAATTACAAGATCTTTCTTTCAAATTAGTCATAACATTCGGACTCGAAATCTCTAACTTTAAAGGCGAGACACTTGGGAGCCTCCCACCACCTTAAGACTATTAAAATCGACATTATTGTTATATACTGAATAAAAATAATACAAAGATAAGTTTCATTGTATTAGATTATTGTATTAAGATGACTATAAAATTTCAATTGACAGTGACCAGTATAGAATGGGAGCTGAGATGTCGAAAAATATTGTAAGATAAAAAAGGTATAACGGTCGTAATACATGTGGGTTTGAATGGAAAAGTGTTGTTCTTATTGCTTAATAGTTTCATACATGTTCAGAGAATGTCTGTCTGTTTGTGTTTGCCTGTGGTTTAGTTAAAGCTATATTAAACGAGGTCCAAGTTTAAACCTGTTGGTGCCCTTTCATGTCTTGCGCATTATACAATTGAATCTCCGTAAATTTACCAACTAGAAAATCTTATAGTTTAAGCGATCATCATTCTCGAAATAATCAAACTTTAGGGCCTTTAATCAAAAGTAAAGAGGTTATCAAACATTATACGACCAGATTTTCCTTTTCTTAAGACCTTGGGTGTTTATGATATCCTTTTCTTGGCCCTTAACATAAAAATAAGCTTGAGTTTGGTATCAGATGTGTATATTCTTGGGATATCGGCTTGAACATAAGCCCTACATGTGCCTCTATCCTCCTAGTAATAGGCTATATACTGTTAGGCATGTTGTAATTGATGAAAAAAAGTTTCTATATATACCTTTTTGGTTGAGCAACCCTCTGATACATCATTATCTTACTCCCACAGCTTCCATTTCCCTCTCTTATCGTTACAGCAGGCAGCAATTATTTCTAATTTAGTAAATATTCTGACTATAATAAATATTCAAAGTCCTACCACCTCCTTATCCTCCGAACCAATGTCAGTAAGTACAACAAGCAATGTTAGCTAATAGTTGCCCTGCAACATCACCTTCATAATATTTAACAAAAAAAAACATCACCTTCATAACCTCCATCTCCACCTTCCCTACCTTCCGACCTCAAACATATACACCCCTTCACCACCACCACGCATCCCATGATAGCTGGTGCCTAAACAAATTCCCTTAAACCTATTGCTTGTCTCGACTTTCAAGCACTTACAGCTACTTCCTTCTACAGTACGGTTTTTGAAGCTCTTACTTCGACTTCTCTTTATTTTTTCGTGCTCATAATTCCTCTCTCACATATCTTCTTATGTGCACCAATGATATTGTGATTACAGTAAGTGACAGTTCATCCAGGATTTTACACATGTACTGAATGTTGCTTTCCTAATCAAATTAACTATGTGAACTTTATTATTTTCTTGGTGTTGAAGTCTAACATCTACCCTCTGGTCTTTGTCTTTCTCAAATCAAATATATTCGGGAACTTCTGAAGTGCACCCATATAGAGAATGCCAGCCTGGTTCTTCACCAGCTAAAAGTGGTTCCCAACTTACTGCCTCGGGAGAAGTCATAACTGATCCTGTGGTATATCGTGGGGTGGCAGGTGCCCATCAATATACTACTGTCACTTGCCCTAACATCTCATATGCTGTTAATAGAGCATATCAGTACCTAACCAAGCCTACAGTTCAACATTGACAATTTGTTAAGCGTATTTTCGCTGGTAAATTATTTTATAACTTGCATTTTCAACCTAAATACAATTCTCATCTAGTTGCTTTCTCTGACGTGCATTAAGCAAGTGATCCTGACACACGTCATTCCACCTAAGGATATTGCATTTATTTTGGTAGTAATCAGGGTTTGTAGAACCTCTACGTCTGATTTTCCGTTACAATTTTCAGTTTTTGTTTTTAATTTTTTCTGTTTTTCTTTTAAATAAAAATAAAAACTTATTTGGTTGTTAATGTAGTTATATTTTTATTATTGATAATAATTACATATTAGA
>JANZXR010046994.1:0-12864 GCA_027575705.1 Erythroxylum echinodendron | reverse complement strand
ATGGTTTAACTATTAGGGAGAAGAAGTTAAGTTTACAAAGCAAGTGTTAGTGATGATTTATATTGGCAACTACAAGGGAGAAGAATAGTGTTGGTATTGATCTTAAATGGTTTGTGAAAGTTGTCCAAGATCAATTTAAGGCATCAATCACCAAGTTGGAATGTATATGATCATCAGTCCAATTTAAATCATATATGAGACATTCGGTTGAGGAGGAGGAAGAGGAACATTTTGATTGTAAGGAGAGTAGTTCTAAGAAGAAAAAATGGTTGTATCGAAGAAAAGAACTTGGGCAAGAATAAGATGAAAATTCCTACATGTCAAGGTAAAAATTATCCTATGTTGAACTTGGGAGTGAGAGGAAGTTATTGTCAAATAATTAGAGTGAAGAAAAGGTAAAACTTGTAGTGTTTGAGTTCATGGATTATGCTAGTATCTAGTAGGATCAATTTGTGATTGGTAGGTCTAGGAATGGTAGGAGGCCTATTTAGTCATGGGAGGAGATGAAGTTAGTGATGTGAAAGAAGTTTATGCCTAGTCTAAAATAGGGAATTATATCAAAAGTTGTAAGAGTTAACACAAGGTTTGCGAATGGTGAGGACTACTACAAGGAGATAGAGATAGCTATGATTTGGGCATGTATAGAGGAGGATCATGAGGCAACTATGGCCAAATTTATTAAAGGATTGAATGAAAAATACTGATGCTGTTAAATTATAGCAATATAAGGAGATGGAGGAGTTGTTGCATAAGGTTATCAAGGTGGAATGGAGATTGAAGTCCAACAACAAGTTTGGCGCAACTTCTAACTCTTCATGGAAGTCAAATTGAATTAAAAAACCAAAGGAAGTTATGAAGGCCAAAGATTTAGTTTCTTATTCTTTTAAAGGTAAAACTAAATATGAAACCTTCTAAATCTCATGATGTCAAGTGTTTTAAGTGTTAGGGATTTGGAAATTTTGCTTCTCAATGTCCAAAGAAAAGGATTATGATTGTATTGGATAATGGTAATGATGATAGTGTTAGTTCAGTTGATGTTGCTAATGACGAGCCCATACATGGTGTGAATTAGCATTCAACCAAAGGAAGATGATGATGATGAAGAACAACTTGAGCACATCTTTCAAACTCAGTGCTAGGTGAGCCACAAAGTATGCAACATGGTTATTGATAGTGCTAGCTGCACCAATGTTACTAGTTACTTTGTTAGTTAAGAAATTGAAATTGCTTACATTGAAACATTGTAAACCATATAAGTTACAATGGTTTAACTATTAGGGAGAAGAAGTTAAGTTTACAAAGCAAGTGTTAGTGATGATTTATATTGGCAACTACAAGGACAAGGTGCTTTGTGATGTAGCAAAAATACACATTGGTCGTATAATCTTGGGGCATTCATGGCTGTTTGATAGGAAGGTTACTCATGATAGCTACAAAAATAGATATACTCTTGCAATGAATAATAAAAAATTTGTATTAAACCCTCTCAAACCATTGGAAGCATAATATAGCTAATGAATGTAAATTGAGAGCACAACAAGTAGGTACACAAAGCAAAGATAAGAGTGACAAAAAGAGTGATTGTGAGTAGAAGATAGGAAAAACAAAGTGTTAAGTAATGGAGGGAGTTTTTGATTGTAGGGCATAAGATAGAAGAAAAATAATTGAATCATTGCTTTGGCTAAAAAAAGTGAGTCATCGCAAGGAATTAGAAGTCTGATGACACAATCAAAGACCAAGCTCATGAAGCAAGCTTTACGGGGACTAATTTGTGAAATTCAATCTAAAGAGGAGGCTGTTTATGATGACACTAATGTGTTTCCAAGACTGGTTATAATTTTACAATGTCAAAAAGTGAATACATGTTAAACCTAAGGAAATAGGTTTTGGAGGCCAAATTCACATGTTCATTGGCCTAATTCATATATTAGATGTATTAATGAGTGTTTAGTAATGTTTGGTAAAAATATGTCTTTGTTTAGTTCTTTTCTTATTTATTTAGGAGTCCTTTTTTAACTAGGATTTGTTTAAGAATTTTGTTGATTTTCTGTTTTATTTTTTACTCCTATTCAATACGAAATATCTATTATTCAAATAAATTTATACATGTATTGTTGGAATTTTATAGCTTCAGTGCTACAAATTCCATTTGACGCACCAAGATATATTTGAAAGTTCTTGAGTTTCATGTAAGGAGCTAGCCCTCAGCTCAAGGGAGCTCAGTGAAGCTCATGTAAGCTATAAGTAGCTTGACATGACTTTCCCTTAGTTCAAGTGTCTAAAGCTAGCTTAAGGTGAGCTCGTGAGAGTTCATTAAAACTAGGTATTAGCTAGAAAGCTAGGGGATAAACTCAATTGGACTCAATTGATATTACCCTAGCTCATCTTTGGTTCTTGGGAATTGAAGCTAGCTATAAATGTGTTCAACTAGTTAAGCAAGAAGACCTAATTAAGGAGCATGAGTTGGAGTTGAAACCCAAAGCTTAATGGGTGAAATTGGTGGTGCTAGATGAAGGAATCTAGTACTAAGGTGTAAAATGAGCTGTAGCAAGCCATAATGCATCTTCCCATATGTAACATCCCGTTATCCCTCGATTAGGGTTAGAAACCTAGGATACTAAATATAAGAGTTTACTAAGAATTTAGAAGTGCATACCATGCATCATATGACATACACATACACATAAATAATGTTGATGCTCATTAAAATAATTGTACATGCATTCACTGACATTTTTCAAGTATAAGTGATTTTTAATGTGATTAAAATGTGAATTATGGATTATTTGACTTGAAAATTGAATTGGTGTGTAGTAAATTTGATTTAGTATTTTTGGTGATATTTTGGACATTTTGGAAATTTTTGAATATTTGGAGTATTTTAGACTAAGAAAAAAATGTAGAAATAAGAGACAAATGGAAGTGTGACATTTGGTAGCTTAGATGGAGTGACAAATGGACCATTAATGTGTGACATGTGGACCAATAGCTAAGGAACAAATGGTAGCATAACTAGTGGACAAATGTAACACGTGCATTGGAGACATGTGTCAAGACCTAAAAGAGACACCTAAGTCATGTTTTTGGTAAGGAGATTTCTGCAATTCTTTTTGGCTTGTTCATCACCGAAACACCAAAATTTTCTCCTTACTCACCATCACTGAAACACATAGCTGGATATGTTTTTGTTATTGACTTACCCACGTTACTCTTTACAAAGAAAACATTTCAGTCCATATTTTGTTCTGTTTTTCTCTATTCTTGTCTTTGTTTCATCCACTGAAGCCTCTCATTTGCTCTCCTCATTTCTAGAATTTTACTAAAGGATTTGAAGTGAAAATCAAGAAAGTTATGCTTTGAGTTTTATGGTAGTATAAATGACTTTTGATGATGTTTTCATGTTTGAAAATGGATGCATGTGTGAATGGTGTAGCAAGATGAATGGATGCATGAGAAGTGGTGTAGGAAGAAGCAATTTCTGAGATATAAGTGAAGTGATGAAGGAGTTAAATAAGTAGAAAATGTGCAAAAATTTTATAAAGGATTATGATAATTGAAGTTAAATGAAGATTAGTGAACTTTGAATTGTGTATAGAGGTTATTGAACTAAAAATTGAGGTATAACTGAATCATCAACGTGAAAGGATAGAGAAGTAATAGAACTTTGGCAATGAATTGTGCTGGAGTATGTTATATGCAGTGTTTTACTAAACATATATCTGTATGTTGGCCATAACTTGATCTGTGAATGTTAAAATTGGATGAATTTTGTTCTAAATTAAACTAGAGACATCTGGCTACATTTTTCATGAAGGAATCGAATTTGAATTTTGTCCTTAAAAGTCTTGAAAGTTTGCTTGAAGTTGAGAATTGAGTTATGTTGAGGTATGAGAATAACATGTGGTATTTTAATTATAACTTGCACGATATCAAACTAAAATGTATAAATTTAATATCATTAGAAACTTAAGACATATAGAAATATTTAATTAGAAGAAAGTGTAGCCTAAAAACTTCTTTTTCTACGTCAAAAATGGAAATAAAGGAGGAAGAAAATCGTGCACCTACACGATCGCGACTCTGCTGAAAAAGTAGGAAACTTGCATTCGTGCACTTGCACGATCGTGACCCGTAAGGCTTTAATCAAAGGGTGTTTGTTTGGATGTTTTTCAACCTAATTCAAGTAAAGATGTTACCATATGAGGTATGTAGGTTTAAATGAGAACTTAAATGAATGTAGTTGATATTGAATGAGGGGATTAAAATGAGTAAAGAGTATTAGAGATTAAAGAACATTTGGAAGGTGTTGTAATTGCTAATAAAGTGTATTAAGGAAACATACCCGAAAAAATCATTCAACATGCATAATACATGATACATTCATGAATGTGCTTATGATTGACTATTTATCTGAATGCATAAATTTTGTATATGGTTGCTTTTTATAGAAGAAAACATTGAGTGATCGCTTCCAGACATTGCTGGGACTTTAGGACAATAAGTTGAAAGGAGCAATTGTGAGCAACCTAAGATGGTCTCACTTGATTGTTTGTTAAATTGTGTACTGAATTAATGTGATGTGTATTTATTGAATTATGGAAATTCAATGTCCGAGACATTTTGATGCATGATTAGACATTGAAAGTGCTACTTGTTTATAAATAAGATTGACTAAATGATTCTCAACTATTATATTGAATGTCAGATTAAAAATCCGATAACAAATGTGAATGAGAAAGAATGCGAATGTGACAAAATAAATATGCATGGTGCATTTCATTACATTAATGCATGAAATATAAAGGCAATTATGACTAGAGTCGCCAATGAAAAAGAGCTTAAAGCTCAGACATCTGTGATAAGAGCCTATGGCTTAATTTGTATGACAGAGCTTGGTATCCACAATGGCTATGGGATAGTACGATAGAGCCCAGTATCTACAACAGATGCGGGAAAGTGAAAAAGAAACTCAGTCACAATAATGTAATTAAATGAAGTTGAGTCTCATAAACATTGCATATACATATGATATGAATAAATTAAATGATTGCAATGTTCTAAGGATTTTTATTATATGATATGTGTGATTGATTATCGATGATTATAATCTGGATAATTGCAATGGAATGATGAATTGTATGAATTTTGAAATGTGTTCTATGTGAACAAAGGGTTTCTTGATATTACATGATGAAAATTGAGATAATATGAATTATGTGATGACACAAATTGTGTGTTGCATGACAAGGGTGAACCATCGAGGATGGTTACTCAACTAAGTTCGTAAAATTTAACCAAATTGTAACGTTAATGTTTTCAGGTTCGAGAGAGTGACAACCTAGCTTCTAAGACTGCTTAGAAGAGATTTTGTACAACTGTTAGATAGAGGACATAGCTGAAAGGTCAGTCAGCTGAGACTAAAGGTTTAATTTAATTTTGTTTAATTCCTTATGCATGTAGCACACTTTGTAGATAGAGTTGTGACTCTATTATAGGCTGATATTGTACAAGCATGGATGATGGTTGTAATGCTACATTGAAAATATGGTTTATGAGACAATATGAGGAAATTTTTTGGGTTTTAAACATTGTGTTAATTATGAAGTAGTTATGATGCCATGCTAAATAGTGAAAGTGTAATAGTTAACATACAATTTCTGTCGAGTATGTGCTCGTGTGTCAAAAGGGCCTATGGACACGTGCCGGATAGGGTAGGGGTGCTATAGTTGGTGATATCAGAGCATGGTTGGCATCCATAGGGATATGTAGGAATGATAGACATGAAATAATGTGAGAATTTTGGATGGTAATTAAAGTTATTGTTTATTATAGGTCATCCGCCATAAGAGATCAAGTGGAACAATCACTGACCTAAGATCAGAAAGAGCCAGTATAGAGTCGTCTATGTCTCAACCTTTGGGAATGCCTCCAAGAATTCCCGAGAGAAGCGAAAGGAGGTTTGATAAACTACACAAACAGGGGGCTATGGACTTCAACAGAAGTACAAACCTTGCAGAGGCTGAGGGATGGCTAGAGAGAATAGAGAAAGTCTTTGACCAAATGGACTATGATTCGGACGAGAGGTTCAACTATGCTATGTCTTTACTACAAGGCCCAGCTTACTAATGGTGGAAACTGTTCCAGACAGTACCATCAGGCCTTGTAGTCTATGATAAGAAGACTTCCTGAGCGTCTTCAGGGAAAATTACATGCCTAAGATCTATATAGACAGAAAGATGAAGGAATTTTTGGATCTGAAGTAGGATAGATTGTCTGTAGTAGAATATGAGGTTAAGTTCAATAAGCTAATGGAATATGCTACTGCCTTGATTATTACTGAGGAAGACAACTGCAGGAGATTTGAAAACATACTGAACATGGAAATTCCCGACTTACCTCTAGATCTAAAAATAGAGTTCACAATTGATCTAGTTCCAGGTGCTACTCCTATATATATATCCCCTTATATAGGATGGCACTTATGGAATTGAAGGAGTTGAAGACTCCGTTACAGGAGTTGTTGGATAAGGTATTTATTAGACCCAGCGTTTCACCTTGGAGAGCTCCAATCTTATTTGTGAAGAAGAAGGATAGAACATTAAGATTGTGCATCGATTATAGGCAACTGAATAGGATCACAATGAAGAACAAGTACCCATTGCCTCGAATCGATGATTTGTTTGATCAGTTGCAGGGAGCTCAGGTGTTCACTAAGTTAGATATGAAATTTTGGTACTACCAGCTAAAAATAGCAGAGACTAATGTATCAAAGAGTGCTTTCAGGAGCATATATAGATATTTTGAGTTTTTAGTAATGCTGTTTGGGTTGACAATGCACCATCTGCATTTATGGTATTGATGAATAAGATATTTCAGCCCTACCTGGATCGCTTTGTGATATTATTTATTGATGGAATTTTAGTATATTCAAAGAGCCAAGAAGAGCATGCTGAGCACTTGAGAGTGATATTACCGATTATGAGGGAGAAACAACTATATGTTAAATTCAGTAAATATGAGTTTTGGCTAGATCAAGTAGTATTTCTGGGTCATGTAGTAAGTGGGCAAGGTATTCAAGTAGATTTAAAGACAATAGAGGCAGTAATGAAATTGGAGGCTTCAAAGAATGTGTCCAAAATTTAGAGTTTCTTAGGACTAACTGGATATGGTTTTCTTTGATCTCAGCCCCTCTAACTAAACTTTTGAGGAAGAATGTGGTCTTCAAATGGAATGATGAGTGTTAAAGAAGTTTTGAGAAACTGAAACATCAGTTAACTACAGTACCAGTGTTGATTATTCCATCAGGAACTGGTAGTTATGTAGTATACAGTGATGCTTTGCATCAAAGATTGAGATGTTTACTGATGCAATATCGTAAGGTGATAGCCTATGCATCGAGACAACTAAGGTCTCATGAGATAAACTATCCAATACATGATTTAGAGCTTGCAGCAGTAGTCTTTGCTCTAAAGATATAAAGACATTACTTGTATGGAGAGACACTCTAGATATATACTGATTATAAGAGCTTGAGATATCTACTCAGTCAGAAGGAGTTGAACATGAGACAGAGAAGATGGATCGAGCTGTTAAAGAATTATGACTATAAGATTGAATATCATCCGGAGAAAGCTAATATAGTGGCAGATGCATTAAGTAGGAAGTCGAATGGCACTGTAGCTCAGATTCAGTAATCGAGATTACCGAGCTTAATTCAGTGGAGAACTTTAAATGTGGAGTTAAATTTAGGGCAAAATGAAACATTAATAGCTAAACTAAAGTTAAGACTGATGTTGCATGAGAGAATTAGAAGAGCTCAGAATAAAGATCCTGAAATGGTGAAAATGACTGAGAAAATTAAGATGAATCAAGATTCTTAATTTGAATTGAGAGATAAAACATTGTGGTTTTGATCCTAAACAACTTTCTTGGTTTGTTATTTACTCGTTATCTAGGTTGCTCGAGACAAGTTCTTCGTGAGGTCTAGTAGGTAAATTTGAAACCCTGCGTATCAAATTTAATTTAGTTAATTTGAATCTATCCTCTTCTTCTTTCCTTGGATTTGAACAATCTGTCAAATCCGTGGTGCACGTTAGTTGGCCTCTATGTCACTAGAACTACAAAAGCAGCACGAGGCTATGGATGCTCATACTATAGTCTACCTTTTAAG
Organism: Erythroxylum echinodendron; assembly: GCA_027575705.1. Taxonomy (NCBI): domain Eukaryota; kingdom Viridiplantae; phylum Streptophyta; class Magnoliopsida; order Malpighiales; family Erythroxylaceae; genus Erythroxylum; species Erythroxylum echinodendron. The sequence continues at coordinate 4,694 of JANZXR010046994.1, read as the reverse complement.
GGAATTGTTTTATAAGCAAGCTTGATCTAAAATGTTCGAGACCTCGAGGTTACTTTTTCGCTCTAAGATGGATGAGGGATGATCTCCAATGCAGAATGCGCTGAAGATGTATGGATACATTAAGAGGTTAGCTAGTTTGGGTTTTGTAATGGATCATGAATTAAGTATAGACTTAATTCTGACTGATTTGAATAATAGTTATTCACAATTTGTGCTTAACTATCGGATGTTGTCAAGAAAGACAGTAAGGCTGTGATGTCGGTGGACTATACTTTTGGTTCTCGAAAGAAGAACCAAAAGAAGAAGAAGAACCAAGAAGCCAGTGGGAGGTGTAGCAAAGAAGAAGGCGTAGGAGACAACACCAAAGGAGATATACTTCCATTGCAATAAGGACGGACATTGGAAGAGGAACTTGAAAGCTTATCTAGAGTCACTGAGGCAGAAGAAGGTGTTAAATACCCCACCATCTACTTCAGGTATGATATTTTTCATTGAGTTTAATACTATTTTTGATCATAACATTTGGATATTAGATACCTAATATGGCTCACATATATGTGTTGTTATTCCAGGTCTCAGGGATAGTAAACTGCTCAAGAATGGAGAGATGGACCTACGTGTAAGAAATGGAGCAAGAGTTACTGCATTAGCCATAGGAACATATGTTTTGTATCTTCCTAGCGAGTTAGAGAGTTTTAGAAAATTGCTATTATGCACATGTTGTGACAAAAAAATAATGTATCTGTTTCATGTCTGAACAAAGCGGGATTTCATTTAACTTTTTCAGACAATGGTTATTGAATTAAGTTGAATGAAATGTTGTATGGTACTGCTACATTGTGTAATGGAATTTACATATTAGATATGTGCAATCTAATTTTAAATATTAATGACAATAAAAGACAAAAACAACATAAGTTAAAATCATCTTACTTATGTCATTGTCACCTTGGTCGTATAAGTGAGAAACGCATAATTAAGCTACGCAAGAAAGGTAGCCTAGGGTCATTTGATTATGAATTATATGATACATGTGAATCTTGGTTATTAGGCAAGATGAATAAATTACCTTTTAAAGGAAAAGGTGAACAAATGAATGGGTTATTAGACCTAATACATTTTCATGTATGTGGTCTGATGTCCATTCATGCCAGAGGTGGTTTTGTATACATCATTACTTTTATCGATGATTATTCACAATGTGGTAATGAGATACAAGTTTGAAGTGTTTGAAATGTTCAAACAATTTAGACATGAAATAGAGAAACAACTCAAGGTCAATGATGGGCTTAGCAGATCTACCGAAATCCTTTTGAGGTTATGCACTCGAGACTATTGTTTATGTGACAAACAGAGTCCCTTTAAAGGCAGTTGAAGTTACTCTATATGAAAGTTTTGGGTTGTTCGGCTTATGTGAACCAAATTCAATCAGACAAGCTTGAAGCGAAATCTGATAAATGTCTATTTATATGATATCATAAGGAATCAATTGAGTACCAATTTTATAATGCTTTAGAGCAAAAGATTTTTGTCTCAAAGCATGTTGTCTTTTTAGAGAAAGAATTTCTTCTAAGAGAAGATAGTGGGAGTAAAGTTGAACTTGATGAAGTTTATGATGCTCAAACAAACGCAGATCAATTGTCTGAATCTGAAATTATTATTCACTGAGATGAGACAATAGTTGAACTTTCTGACACACAAAATATTTGTAATTCAAGAGGGATACACAAGAGAGGTATGGATTTCTTGTAAGTTAATACAATGACATATTGCTCATAGAAGATGATGAGCCTACAACCTATAAAGAGGCTCTAAAGAGTTCAAAATCTAAAAAATGATTTCAAGCCATGAAGTTTGAAATGGATTCCATTTATGAAATCAAGTATGAACTTTGGTTGAGCCACCCGAAAGGTTAAAACCCATAGGATGCAAATGGATTTTCAAAAAGAAAATCGACATAGAAGGTAATGTAATTACCTATCAAGCGAGGTTAGTCACTAAAGGTTATCGTCAAATACAAGAAGTTGACTATGGTGAAACATTTAGCCCCTTAGCCATGCTTAAATCCATTAGAATACTCCTGGCAATTGTTGCTCATTAGGATTATGAAATATGGAATATGGATGTGAAGATAGCTTTCCTAAATGGAAACCTAATTGAGGATGTGTATATGATACAACTTGAGGGCTACAGCTCAAGCCAAGGAACCAAGGTCTCATCAGAGGTCCAAGCATGTACTCAGGAGATATCACCTAATCAGGGAGATCATTGATAGAGGTGATGTGAAGATTGAGAGAGTGCCCACAACTCAGAACATCATTGATCCTTTAACTAAGCCACTTCCTCAAATAAAATTTGATTCTTGTGTACTTGCCTATGGTGTTAGATACAAAGGTGATTGACTTTAGTGCAAGTGGGAGATTGTTAGAGTAGTGCTCTAAAGACAATCACCTTTAGCATTTTTTACTGACTTTGTTTTGATTAATAAAGCGAAAGGCATTTTTCATTTATTTGATATTCATTTATATAAGAATTGATATTGATCTTAAATTAAACTAATGAAGTCCATGATAGAAAACATAGCATGAGAGAAATCATAATGAAATCATAATAATGAGATTCCTATCATGTGCAATTATGTTAGTATCTCAATAATCCCTAGTCATAGGAATAATAATACAGCACATTATTAATCCAGACAAACTAGCACATGATATACTCCTTGATTTGATTAAGTAGTAGATCTCACAAACTGTAAGCATGAGATGTTTAGAATTAACATGTGGATGCTTACTAATAGTAGTAAGTTCATTGGATGACCCGTAATGAGATTATCATATGGATGATCTATCAAATGTAAATGATTAATCTCATCATAGCAATTGTGCAAATATCCTTAGACTTGAGGTACTCATAAATATCTTGGATACTGATCCTATGCTTTGACATCACTTCTTGTTACCTCAAGATGAGGTCACTCTTAGGGTGATAATTAGGTACATCTATTTGTATTTGAAGGTAATTGAATAGTCAATAAAGGATTCACCACTCCTGATGGAAGGAGAGGATACCCATGGCCTCTTGTCGGCGTCATTACTCAGGAGTCTCTGGCCAGAGCAGTTATGTGTCATAAAGAGAGTCTTTAGTTACACATAGAGTAATGAGATCCCAAGACAAGAACTAGCATTATTTGGACTAAATGTAACATAGTCAGTTTAGTGGGAGTTAACAAATAGCCCATACTCCGAACCAAGTAGAGTATAGCATGGTGAAAGGACGAATTACATAATAATTGTCTATAGAAAGTTTTATAAGTCGAAGAATTAACTATTGAAGAGGTCTTATGTTAATCCACTTATATTCTGACAAATTGGCATCATGAAACCCATCATGATTTACTTGAATTAAGAATTAATTCAAGTACCTAAAATAACCGAGAACCTAAGGGTCACACGCATAAACGATCAGATGAAAAACATAGTGTGTATGACTGATACAACTCACCAAGGCAATGGAGACTTGAGGATGCCAATGGGTCCAATTACAAGGTCCCACTCCAACAAGCTCAAAGCACAATTTCAGATTTATGTACAAGCTTTTATTTCACAAGAACTTCAAGAAGTTTTATTGATCAAGCTTGGGGAAGAGCTTAGGAAGACGCCTAAGTATGTGTGCACATTGGAGGCATCAAACCAAGAGGGCTAACTCTTAGCCAATTTTCACAAGCACAAGTCTAATCAATGAGCTTGGTCTTATTTTATCTTGTAAAGAGTGTGTGGACTTCTTTTAGGCTTTTTCATGGGCAGATTTGCATTAAGTGTGCATGTGCCTCATTAAAAAAGTCATGTGCATGTTTTATTTTAAGGAACCAAGCTCGCGGGCCTAGTTTAAAAGCCCAATTCGCCTCTCTTAAGTTAGTATTCTATTTTTATGATCCTATTTGGACTAGGACTAGTCAATTTTAATTAGTTTTGAAGCCCAAATCCATGTGACATTTGTTCTTGGGCAGATTTTTTTCAAGAATGCTTTTTTGATATTTTGGGCTTTCTTTAGGATTTTAGGTTATCTGTGTTAGGATTTGTATTGCATAAGGGTATTTAAACCCTTGCTTTATGCGTGAACTTCAGATTAGATGTGAATAAACATTGGAAAGTCTTCTTCAAGAGAGAATCTGCTTGTTTTACCTTAAGGATTGATTCAACTTATCAAGTAAGTTTTAACTTGTGGCGTTAATTCAATTCTTGCAATCTTTATACTCTTTATTACCAATTCCTTGCTGTTTTGGGGGTGAAGGGTCGTGTTAGATTGATTGAATTTAGGTATTGCAAACAATCATTGAAACAGAGGTAATCTAGACTTTGATTCTAGGTTGTTGCCGTATCATCCTTGGTATCAGAGCCTAGGTTTTAAATTCAATCTTTATCTTTAATTTTATCTTTTTTCTTGATTATTATAGTTAGGTCATCATCCAAAAACGAAAAAGAAAAAGAAAAAAAGGAATCAGAAAAGAAAGAAAACGTGAAAAAAGAAAAAAGGAAACAAAAAGAAAGAAGTCGTGAAAAAACGGAAAAAAGGAAACAAAAAGAAAGAAATTGTGAAAAAAACGAAGAAAGAAATAAAAGAAAAGAAATTTCAAGATTGATCAAGAAACATCCAAGATTGTGATTCTTTGAATCTTTGTTTGATTTTTCATT
>JANZXR010046973.1:0-13234 GCA_027575705.1 Erythroxylum echinodendron | reverse complement strand
CACACAAACACATCCTCCCACATACACCCCCCCCCCTCCCCGCCCCCCACACACACACACACTCACTCACTCACATACAGACACACACACACACAGACACACACAGACACACAGACACACCCCCACACCCCCACACCCATTGTATTTATTAAAGCTTAGATAAACAAAGAAGCTGGTGGATTCTTCATCATATTATCTTAATACTTACTTCGAACTATAGAAAAATCTCAATAAACACGCTAATAACTTAGTATAACCATATTTATCAAAATAATTATGTAAAAGGGCAATGTTAATATTAATTTAATGAATGTATCATAATATGGTAGTTGCCAAACTAATAAAGGAACCAAATTTACTAGCTTACCTGCTCTTTAAATATTCTACTTATAATCAATTCATTTAACTAGGTTATACATCTTAGCCTACTATTATAACCTTATACTTGTCAATTTGACCATAATGTTTGAATTTGACATCAAAAACCTATTTTAAACTTATAGCCTTTTTCTTTATAAATAAATTTGCTAGTTTCGACATCTCATTCTTTCACAATCTTCCAATTATATATAAGAGTTTAATAATAAAATTTATGAAAAATAAGAAATGTGTTGGTCCATGTCAGTAAAGCAGAGGGTAAAAGGATCAACAAGAGAATATTTACCTTATTTTGGGATTAATGAATTCTAATTCAACATCATTGTTACTCGTACGAAAAGTATAGACGAATAAGAAAAATTCTTACAGATAAGTTAGCTTTTTCGGGACTAATACTATTTATAAGAATAGTTAAATTAAATTTAGGTACCAGAAGATTATACTCAAAGTAGTATTCAATGGTTTGGTTTATAAGAGTGACCCTCAAAATCTAAACTGTTGAATGTTCAAAAGAGTGCCTTTTCTAAAACTGAATAAATTGCATTAAAAAAACATTTTGAAAGGTAAGTATAAGAATTTAAAATATTGACAAAGAAATAAAGGAAGCAAATAAACTAAAAAAACCTATATGGACAATGATTAATTGTCGAAGAAACAACATGCTCTGGCTATTGTAGAATGTTCTAATTAATAGTTAGATTTTTATTTATCTTAGCACTAATCTTTTTATCCATACACATTTTCCTAATCCAATTGAAAAATTCATATATAAAAACTTATATGACTTTCAGCTCATTTTTAAAGACTTTATGATTTTTTAATATCTAAATGGAATAGATAATGCAACTGAATGCTATCTTAAAGAGTATGGAGTTTCCATTATTGTATAAGTATACCTTACTTGCCTAATTGACTGTGTCCTTACATTCAAATTCTTTACAGTTAAAATTGCAAAGAATTTATAACTTATTCCAAAATTTTGAGGAGTAATGGCTTTTGTAAAACATATGTATATGTGATTGAGAAACAACGTCACTATTAGTTAGGGATAAGGTTGCATACTATTGGACCTCCTCAGACCCGCATCTTAATGGGATTTCTACTGGGTGTTATTGTTGTTGTTGTTGTATGTATATGTGATTTATTCTCTTAGTTTCATAAAATATAAAATGGATCAAACGTGGAAATAAAATTGAAAATATATTTGGCCCTGAGACTTTGTTTGATTAGTAGACACCACATGAAGGAAGTCTTTTAAAAGATTGCTGAAAAACCAAAGCAACTTTTTCTAAATAACAAATTGATGGCTATCAGTGAAAAGATATATGCATGATTTTTTTATAAAATTCTTTAAATTAGGTCTTAAACAGATAACAACATCCTCCTTATAAAAATTGATGTTATATCTTGGAAGACTATCTTTGATAGTAGCAAACCCTCTACAGTTGTTAGTTGGATAAATTTATATATTGCTATCAATTAGCAAATTGAGGTAGACTAGTCATTAGTGCTTTAGCATTTGGAATTTTAAAAGGAGGGCCTTTTGGATGCCAGTTATTAAAACATAACTATATGCTCTTATTCTTTTCATTTCATTACAAATGTTTTTCTCTTAGACTCAAAATCGACTTAAGAGTCTAAGAGGTGTCAACTTTAGGTTTTGATTTACGAGAAGCATTTAAAAATTTAGCGTGAACCCATGTAGTCTATAGTGATTTGTGGTTTGTATAGAGCTTTCATATTTTCCTTACTCGAAGAACTTTGTTCATAGTTTTGATAGAATGGGTTTCTATGCCTCTTTTATCCCTAGGCATCCCTAGGCATGTATATTTTTTAAACTTTTTTTTTGCTTTAGTAGCATTTGTCATATTGCCTATTTGTAAAAAGTTCCTAATGATTCTTTCAATTGTTTTTATATTATTTAATAGGAAAAAACGTGAGGACATCAGTAAATATGCACGCTATTCAACATTAATAAAATCATTTATAATATCATAATTGTGTATAAAATCAAAGAAATATTAGTGGTTATAATAAGTGATTCTAATAGTTATTATAAGGATACCTAGGTATCTAAAGGGAATTTTTTATAGTTTAATCCCTAAGAGTTGAGCTAGTTGATTTATTAGTAATGGCTTCCCTTATTAGGTAAATAAATAGCTCTTGTTATTGATTATAACTATAAATAAGTTATTAAATTTATGTAAGGAGTTAGAGACTACCTTGCCAAAGTCTATATATGCCTTGTAAAATAGTACGAGTTCTTCTACAAAGCATAAGTTGAATAACTTCATTTTCCTGCAATTTTAGTGATTTATAAAGTTCTTTTCCATATCAAGATAATTAAACCACCATACATGATTGATTATTATAATTGACATAACAATTAACTCAATATATCTATGCCCTTCACAACGTATAGGTATATTCAATTAGTTACTAATAACTCTTGATACATAATTCAGCCTAGTCAAACTCTTGAAGTACAATTAATCTATTTAGTTATCACACTAGTATAGGATCTACTAAAATATAAGGTGACTGTCATATGCCTTGTGACATCATTTAGATTTATAGTGTTTATTCTCCTAATGCACAAATTATACTTCACCTCTCAATCCTTCATAAAATCCCTAAGATTGAATCTATGGTAGCTAGACACATATCCAAAATTAAGATCAAAGAGAATAAATTCAACCTAACAATAATAAGTTATGCATTGATAATTGAAATATCCAACACAAAATAGAGAATAAAAAAATTAATATCAAAGAAAGAAAAGAAGAAGAGTTAATTATAATGAGTCCCCTCCTCCAATCTTGCTCCTTAATCCCCTTCATATTCAGAAACCTTAAAACTATAAACTGATGGAAAGTGGTTACCAAGAGCTTGTTACTAGCTCTTTTCTACCTCTAATGACCTTTAATTAGAGTATTTATAAGTTAGAGTTACATAAAAGACTTGTAAAGTGATTAAACTTGTAATTTTGTACATCCTTGGAATACAAATCTCAAATCTGGTACTAGTTATACTTTATGTTCCACGCCCCTTTTTTTATATGGGAAAACAAGACATCTAACACAAGTCAAAAACAACTCATATTAGTTACATATTTGACCACTTTTCCAGTCTTCCCTAAGTTCTTGACATTTTTGAGCTAGAATAAATCTCTAACTTCTATGAAAAAGTTGTTACCCTTCAAGTTAGCTTTTAAGTAACTCCAAGATCACCTTGATTGGACAAATATAAGGAAAGTTATCCTTAAACTTATGTTTCCTCTTTGAATAATAAACTATAAGCCAATGAATCGAATATAAGAGAATATTATATAATTCCATATAAAACATGTTATTAAATATTAACTATAAAAACCATAAATCCAAACTAACTAGGCATAACTAACTGAAACAAGAATTAGTTCCACTTTTATAGGTTTATGGTAGTGTTTAGAATATGACATAAGCTTTTAAACTCTTAGGTGTCCCTAATAGAGGAGTTATAGTCTCTTAAGAGTTTACTTAAATACTACTTATAAACATTGATCTAAACTCTTTAGTTAGCTTTATAGTCAACAATAAGTCTTGATTGAATTAAAAAACTTAAAAAACACATAATATTTCTTATGTAAATCACCATATAAAGAATACAAAGTAAGCATTATGCTAATTTTTCATCAATTTTAAATCCTTTAATTTGGAAATTTACTTATAAAGTTTCATTCATTCATACAAGTGTTCGAAATTTTAGTGAGGTACTCTTATTATCATCTTACAAAATTAAACTTACTATAAGCTTCAAAATCATCTAATCTTCACTATTCAAATAGATATATACAAGCAAAAATCAAAAGCTTTTTGATAAGGTTATAATAAGGCTAAAGGGACAAGTAGGCCAAGAAAGGAATGGAATATGCAAACCAAAGACATGGAAAAACAAAGATATTTACAATTAGTAGAGCAAAAATATAAGAAATTGATCAAAAATTCCACTAACCCTTCATATCATACAAAAAATACTCCTTTTCCTTCATTCTTTTTAAGTACAAGAATCCATGCCAATTAATTTTTAACAAATTTTTAAAATTCTTTTTACAGCTTTATTTACATATTAATTACAGTTTATACAATAATTCTATATAATTTTCATGCTAATTTTCCTGTTCTATTGCCACTTTATATACTTTACCGTCTCCCTCACACTTATTTCCTTGCATACCATTCACAATAATCATTAAATAACAAGTAAAATCTCTACTAATCCTGAATCAGAGTATAGATACTTATTTTTCTTTTAAGCTCAAGGTGCTTTAGGAAAATATACCAATAAGCATATTAAAATTTCATATAAGGTTCAAAAGAGGTTCGCTAATGGAATAATGTATAAAAGGCAAGCAATTTGGCTTAAACTCAAATCTAAGTGCCTTAATTATCTCAATACTTGTATTTATCTAACATATAATTTCAAAAATATGGAATTCAAGTTTTAGAAATTCAAAATAAAGAAAGTATCATAAAGGCTCAAATTTGTACATGATAAATCAAGTCAGATCAAAGCTTAATAAATTTTGTTTCTTAGTATTTGCAAAGTCAAGTTTGCATTGCAATCACTTAATCATATTATGAACTTAATTTTTAACAACCAATCTTAACTAAGAATTACATATACTCTCTTGCTATCAACCTAAAGTAACTAATGAGTTCCTAAACATAATAAAAAATAAAGCTAAAAATAGAAAAATTTAAACTTAAAAACCATAATACACAGAGACTAAAAAATTGTAGTTAACATATAAAACCTCAGGAAAAATTTTAGATTCATCATCCACTTAAACATGACATTATCTTTAATGTCAAATAAATAAGATAATGGAAGTAACCTTGATAAAAAAATAAGGTAGAGAAATCTTGCCTAAATTCCATGCATAGATGGTGAGACAATATCTAAGATAAGCATATCTGACAAAAAACCTCTAAAAATTAAATAAAAACATCAGTAAAATCTAGAACTAAGAAACTAAAATAAAAGTAAAGCAAAGTTAAACATTGGGTTACCTCCTAATAAGAACTTCTTAAAAGTCTTTTAGTTATACTAAGTCACTAAGTAAAGCTACATGACAAAGTCAACAATAAGGAAGCAAAATAATAAAATTAAAAGAAAGTTAAGGTTAAGAAACTAGCAATTAACTAGTCTCAAAATTGATTATAGAAAGTTATTAAAATTGTAGTATTCCAAAGTATCAATCTTATGTGGATTATAATTACTAAACTTATTAATCCTAGCCAAATGATGAAACTAAAGAAAATAAAAGTTTTAAGAAAGGAAATTAAATTATTAAATTAAAAATGATAATTCAACTATCATTCAAAATTGATTACTAAAGTTGAAATAACAATTATATATATATATATATATATATACACATACATACATACACACACATGTGCTCTCTCGAGGAATACAAGTATATTCACCTAATTGTATATACTTGTATGCCTCGAGAGAGCACATGTGTGTGTATATATACAAGTATATTCAATTAGGTAACCACCACTTCTCGATAAATTCAACCTTAATAGAAGTCATTAAGCACAATTAATCTATTTAGTTATCATAGTAGTTAATATTCACTAAAACATAAGGTGGTGACTATCACACACTCTATAACATCCTTTAGATCTATAATGTTTATACTTCTAGTTCACATATGATAATTCACTTATCGATTTTACGATCCTTAAGATTGAATCTATTGTGCCTAGACATAAATCCAAGATTAAGATTAAAGAGAATAAATTCACTTAAATAATAATAAATCATGCATTATTAATTAAAATATCCAACACAAGCTACATAACAAAAAAAAATCTTAACATCTAAAGAAAGAAAATAAGAAAGAGATGCAAGAAGAGTTATTACAAATATACTCCTCTAATCTTACTATGTTACCCCCTTCATATTAAGAAACCCTAAAACTATGAAATAATGGAAAGTGGTTGCCAAAAGCTTGTCAATAGCTCTCTTCCACCTTTAAAAGCTACCTCTGATGACCCCTGATAAGAGTACTTATACATTAAGGTTATATAAAAGAGATCTAAGGTGATTAAACTTGTAAGTTTATGAATCCTCAAAATGTAAATCAAGATTTAGATGGTAGTTCTACTTCATATTTAGAGTTAGTTTATTTCTAAATAACAAGATGCCTAACATAAGTCAAACATAACCCCGTGATAGTGCCATATTTGACCATTATTCCCAAATTTCCTAAATTTTTGACAAATTTAAGTTGATTCCTATGTTATAGTTGAGCTGACAAATTGGATGCCCTATTGTAAAACATATTCCACAATCCTTAACTTGTTATGCATTCCTTATATCCAATTGCCTAATAAGAGATATGATATTATATAATTGTTGTTTAATGGAGGAGGTACTTACCTAATCCACCTTCTAATTGGTGCATCATTTCTTATACCAAAATTTTGGGAATTGACAACCATATTCAAAATCAAATTTTTGGCAATTGTAGGAGTTTTATCTACTAATTCTCCTCTATTTGTGGCATCTACATATTTCTATCCATTCACAACTGGTCATTGATATAGTGGTGTGGATAACTTGCACAAATCTTTTTAAATTTCTCTTAATACTCAAAGGAGCCTCTTCCTTGTATTGAATTATGCCATATATTTCTTTTCTTATATTTGTAGAATAGGAATTAGGGAAATATTTCTCTATAAACATATTTTACATCTTATTTCATAAACTGATTAAACTCGATGACATGCTGTATAACCAAAATTTAACATATTCTCTTAAAGAAAAGAGATTTCTTTTTCATTACTTATGACTTCATGCCAAAGCATACTACATGGAACTCCTTTAAATGTTCAAGTAAACCTTCAGTTACGAAACCTTAAAAGGTAAGCAATAAATGTACTAGCTTTGATTTGGATTAAAAGCATCTAAAATCGAAAATACAAAATGGTTATTGATTTAGGTTGAGCAGCCAACTCCTTTAAAGTTAACATTTTACCATAGTCTTTTCTCCTTCTAGCTTTAAATTGCTATCAAATAAGAAATTAGAATCTTGATTATCCTCTTATGATTTTTTTTTTATTTTCTTTATTTAAATAGCACAAGGTTTTTCCTATTTTTAGATTTAACTGCAATTTACCTTGATTAGAAGTTTGAGGAACAAACACGCACAATTAAGGAGATAAAGATAAGTAATAAATAAGAAAACAGAAAATAAAAGTCATAAAATTAGCTAGAACAACTCCCAAATAATAGTGTCAAATCTGGGCGTATTATTATCTTCACTAAAAATAAAAACAATACTCCTAAAAAAAATATAGTAGCTTGAATAAATGTCCTATAGAGAGTAACTTGCTTCTTTAATACTTTTGTGAATACAAGTGAAATGAGGTTTTGAGTGTGGTGAGAATGATATAAAAATATAAATAAAAATAATTCAAATTAAAATGCAAAGAAGGAAATAGAAACCAAAACTTGATATAAGTTTATGTCTACCTTGAAACTATATTTTGATCATCCAAACAATTAATAATTAATTTAATTACTTATTATCTAGAATTAATTTAGTAGTAACCTTAATATTTAGAAATGTTAATCAAATAGAATAACACAAACATATATGGTTTCATTTAATTTGATCAGTTGTCCATCTTAGGATCTAAGATTTCAACGTAATAATTCATCAAATCTTAACTGCTTCATACGTTAGAGCGATTAAATAATTACAAATGCAATATCTAATCTACTAATATATTATAATAAATAATAGATAGTAGGTATCTTAATGATTGAATGACACAATTATAAAAGATAAACATATAAAACATTCGATACTTAAAATATAAATCAAACAATAAAAAATAAATCATATCTTACATTTTAATATGTCCTAAGTTTTATGTTTTCTTTAAACAAGTGTACAAGTTTAGCCATATAGGGCTACATAGAAGAAAAGAGAGCAGAAGAGTGAGAGAGGAAGAAAATATCTATCCTAAATCCTAACAAAACCTAATACAGAATCTAGCTTAAAAGCAAACTTATAAACTAGGGTTTTTAAGCACTTTAAATTTTGGGCATGCTCAATTGCTATAATCAGCATAATCTAGGACATTATTGTATCCCAAGTCATGTATCATGGTGTATCTTTACTATCACTCCCACAAGGAGGAGATGGGTTCTGAAGCCCATATCCTAGGTCTTGTATCACATTGTATCTCTTTATTATATCATATATGCTCTAACTTGAGTGTGCATCAGGTTGTGTATTTTGAACCAACATCTTAATGTGAAACACGCCTTGTGTGTGCCACGCCCATGTTTGATCATATTGCCATTTGTTTTTCTATAGTAAGAAACACACTATAAAATCCCTTAAAACTTAAAATAAGAAAGTTCTAAAGCTATTTTTAAGAAATTAAGAATTTTCATTAAGAATTAGTAGCAGTACCATAAAATTTCCAAAATAGATTTTAATATAAAAATAAACTAAGGAGCATTTATCACTACTACTATTATGGACCATTTATTAATTGTGTAATGTTGGGTAAGGCCACTATAAATTGTCACTTAACCCCTAAATTTTCACATGGAAAAACCACTACTTTACTGTCATCACTTAACTCTTTTGATTGCTTTAGTTTACGATAAGTGTCCTACACTCTACTTTCCTTTTGCATTATCTTGTCATTTTTTCTTCCTCAATCTACATTTGTTCTCAAACCTTCATTATTTTCGTCTCTTTTGTTGTCTTTATTCCTGAACTGGGTATCTATAGCTACTGTTAGAGTTCCCTTGTTTAAGCAATGATCTCTTTTAGTATGAGGAGGCTTCCTTCTCACTTGATTTATGTTTTTCTTCAACTGTTCCTGTAAATTATCTCCTTTGTCCTCTTCATTACTGTGACTAGTAACATTTGAGAATGTTATTAAGACTACACGTATGTACCAGGTTTTTCCTCAAGAATAAGCCCCATTAATCTTTTATTTCCTAATTATTAGTTATAGTAATTTCCCTTTCTACTATTTACATTTATATAGGTTGGATGATGTTGTGTTCTAGTTCATCCTCCCTTATTTCTAGCCCCTAAAAGCAACATTTATTCATCAGTTTCCATAATCTATATAAGGCTTCCACATTTATCATATATGTTAGGACATTACCACCTTTTGTTGATTGAAAAAACAAACTACTTGTTTTACGCTAAAAAATGCAAGTATACGAGTCGTTACTTTTAGTAAAAAACAGATATCATTCTACAAAGATTATACTTAGGCACCACTTAATTCAGGTTATGCTTTATTTAAGACTCAAATTCAGATAATACAAACTGAAAAAAAAAACTAATCAAATAAACTAGCAATGAACAAATAATGTAATAAAAGTGCAGAGACTTTGATTTCAAGATTAAAGATTAGAGATCACTTTTTCCCTATCTTGTCTCCCTCCTACCTTGTTGATTGAATTATGCCTCATCTAAGATGTCTTAATGTTTCAATCATCCTCTCTCAAGGTGTAATCAAATTTCCCTAGCCAAATTAATTGGAATTGACTATGCAATCTCTCAATCTATAAAATCAATCCACCAATTTAACTAGTTATCAAGCTATCCTATAGGTAATCAACTAATTAGTCAAGATCTCTCTCTAACTAATCAATTAATCTGAAAAATGTAGGTCTATAGGGTGCCAACTCTTATTGTATAGCCCTACACAATTTATCCAACTCAATTTCTTAATATATTGTAAGGTTTAATCACAACAGTTATCAAAAGCATTCATTCGTTCAATGAACAAAGTAGGAGTTCAACAAGTAGTTTAAAATTAATCTCTACAGCACATTCAACCACTCATAATAGAAACAAGTTCAACTGTATCTATAATCTTTAGAATACAAAACAAAAATAAAACAAATACAATGGTAGCTTTCTTCCCTTTTTGCATCTGAAAATCTGGAAAATGGAAGCTTAATGGAAGCTTTTGATTATCAGTCCCAATTCTCACCTTTTTCCCTGGAAGCTTATGACCTTTTGTGAATAGACAAGGGAAAAATTTATAGGGTGGTTGCTATGTTTCTAAATTGCGTAAGGAAGGCCTAGGGTTTTTTCTATTTAGGGTAAACTAAGACTGAAAAGTCCCTTGAAAACTTGAGTCTAGAAGTGTCCCCATGTGTGTCCCAATGCTGGCCATGATCGTGGCCTATATGGCATGATCATGACCTTAAATAAGTTCTACATCACGATCATGGCATGCAGGCCACAATCTTGGGCCAATCTTGGTGCTTCTGTCACGATTGTGACCTGCATGCCACAATTATGGGCCTATGTTATGGCCTGGGTTCCCTCTGAAAACTCCCCCGTTCTTCGATATTGACCCTGAAATAATGGTAAACTCATCAAGGCACCTCAAATACACATCATTGAAGCTCAAAAGCATGTTCTAACCCATAAAACATGTAAAACACAAATATTTAATAAACTTACACAATGCAACCTAAACACATACTAAATAATCAAATTAACAACTAAATATAAACCAAACTACCCACTAAAACATGATGCAATCTACAACTACCAACTTTAAACCTTCCTTTTCCTTATATTCATTCAAAGAACTCAATGTATATAAACCTAGAATTTTACATATGGCATAACACTTCTATGGCTCCTCATATATTCAGAGAATGGGGGCATCTGAAAAACTAGTGCTCATGGCTTTCTTGGTCTTGTTTACACAGCACAAATTGTTTCGATAAAATAAGATAGGTTAATTTACCTATAGTTAACAATCTTTTTAATACTACTAGTTATAAAGTGAAGGCACTTTGTTCCACCATATTAATGCTCCTCTAGGCCTTAAGATCTCTTTGCAAAAGATGTTAGTGAACTTCCTTTTAGTGTTCCCTAGCCTAATCTAGGTGTTTTCCCTCTTTACATATAAACTATATTTAGTAAAGCTAGAATCAAAGTTGAGGGGTTATCACTCCACTGATCATTATTGATCCATCAATTCACCTTTACAATCCTTAGAATATCTTGTAAATGGTTCAACACTGGGGATTCTACTAAAGGTCCAATATTACTCTAATTATCATAGAATAGTGATGCTCTCTCTCTATTTCCTATCCTAAACTTGATATAGGTCGCAAAGTTCCTTTTAATTTTAATAATTGAGATATAAAGAATGAATGCAATGGCTTTGGCTTAATTCCTATATGGTTATGCCTTTTAGGAAGGAAGTATGGATCCACCTTGTCCATAATGACTCTTTGTTCTCTATCAAGCTTTATAGCTTTTCCCACATCAATATCTTATTGACCAAGCTTATAGAAACTATCACCATTCATCCTTGTATTGGTTTCTTTATGCCTTCCATTTCACCTTTTTAATATATTTCCAATTGCTCCTACCCCTCTATAAGAATTCCTCATTAACATATTTATGGATTTAATTAAACTTTTTTACAAAAATATGTGTGATGCCTAATAAATATATAAGGAACTTAGAATAAACTTTATCAACTGTACTCTCACTCCAGAAAACAAGACTTTATTACACCAATTCCTTATTATTCTTTGAATTTTCTCTATTAATGGGATATACTATCTGATATTAAGTCTTTTTAAAGTCAAAAGAATTCTAGTTACATAACAAGAAGCTTGTGAGCTTAGATTTCTATTATATTAACTAACCTAGCTTCCACGGCTTAAACACTTAAAAATAAGATCAACTGACTCTTCTCTTGATTTATTTATAACCCTAATAGCTCCTTAAATTGGTAAAGGTATTTATTAGCAATCTTATAGACTTTAACTAAGATTTTGTAAACATTATCAAGTTAATTATAGTAGATAGATCAACTAAGCCAACTTTCATTCATCTTCTATAGAATTTGAACATTAGCTTCATAATTATTTTATGTTTAACCAGTCTAGACATGGATTCCATAAATAAGATGAATCCAGGGGAAAATTGGGTCTCCCTACCTTAACCTTTTATTCCTTTTGAAGGTTTTTGTAGGTTCCTCATTGACCAACACACCAAATGAAGTTGTGGTTATGCATTCTCTCAAATATAGCCTAAACTTGATAGGAAAGTCATATGCTTCAAATAGTTGTAGAATGATCTCCCAACTTACATAGTTATAGGCCTTGTTGAAGTTAACTTTTATGGCACAACTTTGAGGACCATTTTTTCATATGTATCCTTTAAGGAACTCCTGAGCTATCAACATATTGTCACCTACCTGCCTGCCTCCCAAGAAAGCCCCTTGTGTTTCAGTTATTATTGATTTCAAAATTTCCCTTAATCTTATTGCCACTTATAGGAAGTTGCAATAAGAAATAGTGTCATGACCCAGAACCACATCAGAAACATGACAACTGCCTCATACCAAGGCTAAAGATACTCACGGTAACACGAACCATAGAAGGATTGATGACAATTTGATGGAGTTTTCGATGGGTGTTTTGTTTTGGTGTGTTTTTGACCTTGAGGACTTAAGAAGGATGAAAATTTCCAATTCAACAAACAAGAAAAAGAAGGATACGCAAGGTTTGATTTCTACGACACCTCTTGGAAACTTGTTCCAAACAATCCCGATGATTAAAATAAAACTCAAAGAAACGAACAATCGACATGCTACAATTGGGGAAGCAATTGATAAGTGAAAGATGGTTCGAAAGGTAACAAGAACAAGAGAATAATGTTTCTCCCTATTAAAGCCGACGAATTTTCAAAAATTATAATATAAAAAGTTCTAAAAATTTTGACCTAAAAACACATATTTATACCTAGGTTAAATAATAAAAGGTTGGGCTAAAATAT
>JANZXR010046962.1:0-13234 GCA_027575705.1 Erythroxylum echinodendron | reverse complement strand
GTGCACATATCACTGTTCACAAATGCATGAGCATGAGATGTGTTATCCTACTTTCACTGATTGACCTCACTTGTACCCGTTTCTAGGGTTTAACCCGTTACATGGAAACGGGATGTTACAGGTTTGTATTGCATAAGGGTATTTAAACACTTGCTTTATGCGTGAACTTCAGATTAGATATGAATAAACATTGGAAAGTTTTCTTCAAGAGAGAATTCAGATTCTTGCTTGTTTTACCTTAAGGATTGATTCAATTTATCAAATAAGTTCTAACTTGTGACGTTAATTCAATTCTTACAATCTTTATACTCTTTGTTACCAATTCCTTGTTGTTTTAGGGGTGAAGGGTCTTGTTAGATTGATTGAATTTAGGGATTGGGAACAATCATTGAAACGGAAGTGATCTAGACTTTGATTCTAGGTTGTTGCCGTACCAGGGTATGGCATAAGTCTAAGTTGCATTCAACATGGGATGGGGAAATATCACTGGTTGGAAAGAAAATTGGCATATTGTTGTCATTTTTGTCAAAATTGACATGCAATTATGATTGTTATAGATCATCATTAGCCATGAAAGTTGGATTCTTTAGGTTACTAATAAAATTAAATTATCTCTTTATAAATATATAAATATAGCCCATCTCTTTAACTTAAATATGTGCTGGTTATAAACTAGTGAACTAGCTTACTACTACAAATAAATCCATGTAATAAATATAAAGTAATTATTGGTATGTTATAAGAATTACATGAATAAATTATTATTCTCACTTCCATATCTCAATTACAAGAGTTAACCACCAATAAAAGCACAATGCCATAGAAAAATAAAAGACAGACATGTGATAGTTAAATATGTTGGTGGAAGTTCTAGTTTTTGAACTCTTAATTCCTAGACATCATCTAAGGAAAAAAGATTAAAAATGACATCATTTTGTAGTCATTTTATTGATAGAAAAATGAAATTATTTTAATATGGACGTAGTGATTCTAACATTGTGTAATAAAATAACATCATTTAGTCTATCATAAAAAGGCATGATTTTATAAATTATTTAAAGAGATGGTTTAGAATTTAAGCTAGGCTGGGTTTATATGCCTTACTTTGATCCCATTTCAAAGCCTAAAATTTAAATAAAACTAGATCTTATCCTAAAGCACAATCAAATATATCCAAATCTATTAACTTTTGATTAAGCTAAGCTAGGCCCTGGCAAAATTGCCAAGCCCGTATTTACTGAAAATAATAGAAGAACTTTATAACGAAGCTCACTTTTTCTTCAATAACCCTATTTATAGTTGAACAAATGTTCTGTCATATGTTAATCTCCTGAAGTCCATAGTTAAGAAGGAAAATTCCCCTCAATATGTTGAGCTATTAATCAATCCTATCATTGTTTTTGAAATAAAGAAAGTTATTTTTTCCCTTCACCTAAATAAGGCACCAAGATAGGATCCATAATAGCTGACACCATCTTAGAATCTTTTAGCAATAGAAGAATGCTGAAGGAACTGAATCAAACATTCATTGCTTAGTCCTTAAGGTGCAATCCCCTAACCCCATGCTTAATTTTAGACATATATCTTCTTATGACATAATCTTTAAGGCCATTTTCAAAATATTAGCGGATAAAAAAAACTAGTACTCACTAAAATTACTGATAAATCTTAATGAGCATTTATTAAAGGTAGTTTCATAAGGAATACCGTTTTGATGATTCAAGAGCTTTTTAACAACTGTAACAGTAAGCATTCAATAAAATTAGGGAATTAAGGTTGATTTCTAAAAAGTCATTGGTTTTCTTAATGCCATAAAGGCTTTTGTATTCCCTACTACTTTCATTGCTTAAATCATTAGATGAATTACAATAGTCTCTTATAGTATTTTAATCAGTAAGAAGTCTACAAAACTTTTAATGGAGCTAGAGGTTTGAGGCAAGACCCTATTTTCCCTTACCTTTTTACCTTAAGTCGAAGGTTTTTATTAGGCTTATGAAGAATGTAATAAGTCAAGAGAAGAACTTCAAATTTCATTCTAAGTTTAAGAAATTAAGGATAACTAATTTGTCCTTTGCAAATGAATTAATTCTTCTCTAAAGCTAATCTTAATTTAGTTGGTGCACTTATAACAAATTTAAATACATTTTAACTTCTCTTTGGTCTCATTAATAACAATGAAAAGAGTTAATTGATTGTCTCTTATAATGCAAATGATATAGCAAGTTGGTTAGATTAAATCACGAGTTCAAAGTTGTCCAAACTTCCTATCACTTACATTGGAATATCAATTATCCCTAAAAGCCTATTTGGTTAGATATTAATTAATGGAATGGAATGGAATATAATGGAACCGAATGTAACGGTTTATAATGGAATGGAATGTAATATAATGAAAAGTTATTTGGGAGAGATGGAAGCATTCATAATGTAATGTAGTAAAATGTTGCTTAGAAAATAGATGGAATGGAATGGAATGGAATGTATAATAAATGACTATTATACCCCTGATATTAAAATGATTATTGAAAAAGGTTTGACACTATGATTTTAAAACAGAAATCATATCCTTATTATTTTATTATTAATTATATACAAATTATTTTTAATTATATAAATATTATTAATTATTTAATAAATTTAATTTTATTATATGTGATTTATATTTAAAAATTATTTATTTATATTTTTATTTATATAGAAATATATACAAACAATTAAAGAATAATTTATATATATTTTCTATTTTTCATTAATAAAAATTTTATTAAAATTTTTATTTTATTATTAATTATATACATTTTTATTAAGAATATAAAAATATTATTATTAGGGTAAAGAGAAATAATATAAAAATATTATTAATAAATGAGTATGGGGAAAAGGTGTTGAGGTTAGAAGAAATAATTAGTATTAAGAAAAATTATTGAGGGTATATTAGGTAGTATGTATTTATATGTTTACGTTCAATCCTAAACTCATGAATCGAAGATTTCTTATTTTGACTGTTTAGGATGGAATGGAATGTAATATAAAACCCTTCGCTTTCATCTCATTCTGTTCCATTCCATTTTGAAACCCTCAACCAAACGACGGAAGTGTGTTATGTTCTATTCCGTTCTATTACTAACCCCTCAACCAAACAGGGCCTAAAGACTAACTTAAATAGATTTAAAGCCTTTTATTAAAAGGATCAACTTAGGGATAAATAATGTAATAAGAGCTTATCAATAGTAAAGAGAATCTAAATTTTTAATTTTTTTGCTAAGTAGTTGCATATACATATATTATTCATCCTATTTATGGTTCCCTAAAGCAATAATAAAGTAATAGAAATTTTTTTGAGAAAGTTCATTTGGTCTAGTAATGCTAGTAGCTAATCATAAGCCAAAGTAAGATAAAGTGAACTTTTTATGACTAAGAAGGAAGGGGGACTTGGTATTCAACCTATTTACATTGCTAATCAACTTCAAATGCTCAAAAGAATTTAGAGAATCCTTAATGATAATTCTCTTATGTGAAGTGGATTCATGCTTATTACATAAGGAATGAAATCTTCTAGTTTATTAAAGTGAAGTATAACACTTCTAGAAAATGATCACTTCCTCAAATTCAAGTAGAATTATCAAATGGAATTCCATTGTAAAGTTAGCATGGGACACTTAATATCCTTTTGGTTTAATAACTAGTCTTCGTTAGGACCTCTACTTGAGGTTGCTAAACTTTCTCTTATTTGACATATTATTGATGGTAAAAACATTATTTATGAAGCTTTAACCTCATATTCCAATTGGTTACTTAGTTCAACACACTCAAGTTCTCTAAATCTCCAGCTTATTCCTAATATAGAGGAATAAGTAAGATGGAAAAGACAAAACTCTGGTATAAGTTGTAATGAATCTTATAGAAAGATGTTAATAGGACAGTCTTCTAAAATACCAAGATAATATCTGGTTTGGTTCCACCAAGAATATCCTAGAGCTTCTTTTACCATATAGCTTTCTATTAAATAGGGACTAAACACACTGGATAGAATAAAGAAGTTTCTAAAGTTATTTATTAGTTGTATTCTTTCTAATTGTGCCCCTAAAACTATAGAAACAAAGAGTTTTCTAAAGTTATTTATTATCTATATTCTTTGTAATTGTTCCCCTAAAACTATATAACATCTCTTCTTTGAGTGTTTATTCTTTTTCATTTTGGAATACTATTAAAGGAATGTGTAATAGTTTTAAACCTACACTAAAGTGGCTAAACTTCATTGATTAGTGTAACAAGAATCAGGGGAAAAGGAATAGGAACTAGCGTGTCTTTAAAATTGAACTCAACAATATTATTCATTATCTTTAGAACGAGAGGGACCTTAAGATATTTTTGAAGAATTTAATGTAGGAACAAAGACTTCTTCTTACTATTGTCCACAACAGTAGAGAATAACCTTTTTCCCACCTTACACACCTTTCATATATCTAAATTATGATATGGAATTTGTGATTACCATAATAAGATAATAAAAGGTACTATTTTGTCCCATTATTCAGAATAGAAGTCCTTCTAAAAAATAAATACTAAGGAAATATAAGCAATTAACTTATTGGCTAATGAAACAGGGTCTAAGAAGGAAGCATACTTGACTCTTAAATTTTGAGTGATTGTTGATTGGGACAAAGAATCATCAAGATAATGATTTATCAGCTCCTTAAGTCTATTAGGAATTCTTGATTTAATATATGGAGTTCATTGCTCAAAGAAGTAGTGTTATTATTGTATAGCAACGATACTTAGGCTTTAGATAAAGATCTTAGTCAGTTGTTGAAATTTTGGTGTTTGACCATTATTTCTAAATGTTGTAGTAATTGCCTTATAACCTATTCCACTTTTATTAATGTATTATTCATTTAATTTTTCAAATCTATGCAATATAATTGATCACCATATAAATGAAACAATAATTTTGTTACCTGTTATATCTATTAATGAACCCTTGGTTTCTTAATTTTCTTCCTCAATTTTATAAATAGTATTCAAACTATTAATGAAAAATACAACTTAATCCATATATAGTTGGCCAATTTACAAGAACTTCACTATGCAACTTACCAAGAATGATTTCTAAGTTGGGAAACTAAAGCAATTGGACCATCATTATGTAGAGAATATGTTAGATTATGAGATATAGGATTACCTAACTACCATAAGAAGCATGCTACCATTGTATGTTTCCAAATAATAGGCCATATAGGAAGAAGCAAAGTTATGATGCTGTCGTTCATAAAGATGGTTAAATTCGGTGTTCACGAACTTCTTTATATTTTCCATGTTAAAAGAACACGTCCAAACTCAAGTTGCAGGTTTAATTTAAAATAAA
This sequence comes from Erythroxylum echinodendron, assembly GCA_027575705.1. Classification (NCBI taxonomy): domain Eukaryota; kingdom Viridiplantae; phylum Streptophyta; class Magnoliopsida; order Malpighiales; family Erythroxylaceae; genus Erythroxylum; species Erythroxylum echinodendron. The sequence continues at coordinate 7,869 of JANZXR010046962.1, read as the reverse complement.
TTGAAATAAATCATAGTTATAAAATTCAATAGATTGGACAACACTAATAATCTGTTAAGTTATGGAAGATGAAAAATTATTGCGTCTGGTTTCTTCGGAGGATGAATCTATAAAGATTTCACCTATGCTCTTAATAAATTGAATTCAAGGTTTATAATTTTTTTAAACAATACCAATTGAATAAAACAAATAAACAATGTAGAGTTTAAAATTCTTTAAGAAAATAACAAAAACCATATATTGAAATAGTTTAATTCATGCAAAAACAATCCATCGCAATTAACAAATTAATATAAAAAATTAGCATGAGCTTAAGAAATTTAACCTTTGAGGTTAACCTATAATTTTTATTGATTTTCATTAACAAAGAAAAAAATAGCTAACCCATCATTTCTTTCTTATTACGAAAATTATGTCATGAGTTTATGAAATTCAACCTCTAATTTTGTTGGTGTGTAAGATCAATTTGTTTGATTTAATATCTAATATTACAGATAATTTGAAACATCCCTATCACATAATGCATAAAGTTAAAAAAGTTAACAGAATTATAAAACAATTAACAATAATGATATTGAATATAGTAGACACTCTAATATACTCCTATATGCTTTGGATAGGAATAATGGTAAAGACACTTATTTTTCGAACTATGTACTACAACCTGTATGACTTTAAAGAGTATGGGAGATTACATAAACTGTGCTCTAATTCAATTTAGTGTACACCTTCATTAATAATAGAGTAATTATTATTAGTTCATCAAATAAATTAATAATAATAAATACAAACTTGAATCAATAACAATGATTTCACCCTTGTGTAATCCTAATTGCATTATTTAATCATTAATTTAACATAAAATTTTTAATTTCCCAATTTCATTTAATAAGGAATACAAATTTAACTAAAACTATGGTATATTGTAAATAAAATACCGTAATTTATCTTATGTAAAAAAAATAATGAATTTGATGCAATTGAACTTTTTATTATGGAAACTAGTACATACTTATGTTTGATTTTTGTAACTAATATCATTTACAATTAAAATATTTTCATTCATAAATTTTCGAACATTTAAGGTGAGAGAAGTTATAGCTCCTCTCTAGATCTTCTTAGATGCATGGATGCATGGCTACTAGAGTGTTTGTCTACTTTAGTGTCTACTTTTCCTTCACTTCCTTCCTACTGGCATTTCTTCATCTTCTCTTACCTCCTTTAGCTCCCTCCCTTGACCATTTCACTAATAAGTTTCTCTCCAATTTCCTTTCTACTTTCCTAACCAGCTCTTGTAAAACCCTGACTATATTTTCAACCCTGATTAAATTTTCTGCTATATCAGGTAATGGCTTCTTCCTCACCCCTTGAAAAATAAACTTTCCCACTCTTAGTACTTGAGCTTATTCGCTATCCTAAAGACACTCCACTCACGACAAACTAGGCTTTTATACCTACTAGCCTTTCTAATTCTCAGAAGAAAACCAAGAGTCAAGTTATAGTGGATAATTCGCCTTCCCTTGTACTAGATTATTATCCTCCTGCTATAGAGGACATTAAAATGGTAGTAGCCTCAAACATGGAAATTCTTTAGGAGGGTTTGTCAAAATGGGAAGCCATATTGTTGGCATATTAAGGGACTCGAGAACTTCTTTTAAAGAAGTTAAATCATGGGCATATTATCACTAGAAATCATACAAACTACTGGAGGTGTAGCTTAAGGATAAAGATGTATATTTTTTAAAGCTCTCCTCCCTAAGTTTAGCTTGTAAGGATATGGAATCCAAGCCTCATCATATTAATTACAAACATATTTTCCTCTAAATTTAGGAATCCATTATGCTTTTAAGGGATATTAAGCTAAAGCAAATTCCTATATAGATTAATATCCACCATTTATCATTAGAATACTAGACTATCAAGCATATTAGTCACATGGCAAGTTATATCGAAAGGCCTCTTTGTATAGAAAATGCTACTGCAATTATGAAGAGAGTGAATTTTGCTCGTTTATATGTCATAGTTGAAGAAGCCAATTATTACTTGGCAAAATCCCTATAGAAAAGCTTAGAGATAATGATTCATTAACGAATGAAGAAGTTATGGTAACATAATCTTGGAAACCTGAGAGTAAAACATAGATGCCGTCATGGGTTCCAAATAGGAAGAGGTTCAAAATAAGCGTTTATCATAAACTTATGCAACCTGAACCAATTATAAATGAAGTTTAATTATAAGATCATACTATTACTAACGAAGCTTAGAATTTGAAGGAATTATAGTAGATCTAATAGTAGAAATAGAGATTGTCACTAGTGATTCTCTTCATATTCCTTTATTTCCATCTCTAAATTTGGACTCTAATATTAGTACTAGGTCTAATGCTGAAAATAAGATAGGATCATCTAAAAAGGACCCCTTAGAGGACAGTGCGGATGAAAATTTTCAAACAGTGGTTAGAAGGAGATCAAAGAGAAAGAAGAAACAATCCTCCACCTCCTCCTCTAAATTAATACCATCGCATTAAATGGTAGAGGGGTAAATTACTCAAATAGACAACTTATGTTAGTTCAAATTGTCAAGGAAGCAAATCTTTTTCTAGATGGAATTTAGAGACTAATCAGGGAGGAAATTTTGCCTAACTTAAAGACCTTCAATAGTAAATGGAGGCTTATCACCATCCAAACCAAGCATTTAATGGAAGAATTATCTTGGCTTATGATCTTAATCACATAGAGATCCTATAAGCTAAAATCATAAACCAATTGATACATTTAAGACTAATATTAAAACAGGTAAACTTAAAAATCTCCATTACATTTGTTTATGCCTTCAAATTGGCTTTATAGTATATTTCTTGTTGTAACTAGTTGAAGTAGAATAGGAATGTCATAGGGATGGCAAATATAGTCCGACCTGACTTTAGCCAGGGTTGACCGGGCCATAGGCCGCGACACTCAACCTGCGGCTCGATTGGAAGGCACAAAATGACATAATTTTGTTAAAATTTTTAAAAAATATATATGAGGTTAGGTCGGGTCAGCCCAGCCCAGGTCAACCTGTGGTCGGGCTGAGTTGGACCTAGCCTAGCCTGGCCTATTGCCATCCTTTGAATGCCATGAGGGAACTTTGCATGATCTTAGAAGATTTTAGTAACACCATATATCCACATGAATACAAATGGAGGGCATGTTTTAGGAATTATGCTAAAGACTTCATGGAATGTGTGAGAGGAGCTAATTTACCAATCCTCACTTAGAAGGAGCCTTTCACTCTTGGAGAAATAAGTAAGGAAGGGAATAAACTCTTAGAAAATTTTGGATACATCACTTGTTAATGATTTATGGTTAGATCAATTTCCCTAAATCAAAGTTTCATTCAAAAATCCAATTTTCTCAAACCAGACTCTCATATTAGTGTAAAAACTATTCAATATTCACAAAAATCATTATCCCTTTTTCTTTAACAATTTTTTAGTTAATATTAACGGTTTTAAATAGGCAATGGTTAAGGTTCTCACCAAATAATTTCATGTTCTAAGATGTTTAGGCATATGGAAGCTGGAATTTGTTACGTATGAATTAAATATATTGAATAAAAGAAGATATTCTAATACTCACAAAGTTGTTATGGAAGCTAAATTAAAGTTAGAGTCTAATTTTGATAGGACCTTTATAACTGCACTAAGATACTTTAAGCACCTATCTAGCCTATCAATTAATTATCAAAAAAGCCAGCCACTAGTAGCTAAAAGAGCCAGGGATAAGGTGAGTCTTTTGGAATGCATTATAGGTATAAAAGCTACTATGGCCCCAGTCAGATAATTGGGAGTTTTAGTCTCCACTATGATATCCTTGAGTAATGAATTTAAATCGTTGATTAGCAAAATAAAATATATAATCTCTAACTAGTGTAATAGATCTTTGTCAATGGCAGGAAAGATTCAACTTGTGATATCTATCCTTAACAATCTCTAAACTTTTTTGTTTTCCTATATTTGGTTTAGTAATGGGATCATTAAGGCTATTGATAGTATTTTAAGGAATCTTATATGGATTGGTAGTGATTCAATTACTATTAAGGATAAGATCAAGTGTGGCTCTTTATCTAGTTAAATATTAGAGGGGTATGGGAATCACTCTAATAAGAATTACGAATATGACATAATTTAACAAGAGGAATTGGATAATTGTGTAGTACAAATATTATTTATGGGTAAGATGGATTCATACAGTTCACATTAAGGATACTAGATTATGGAGCATGAAATCTAGAAACTCTATATAGGACTATGTTGTATATACTAAGACTTAGAGATAAATCATAAACTTACATGGAGATGGTTATTGGTAAATAGGGTTCCACTACTTTATGTTATGATCCTTAGAGTGGCTCAACTCTTTTGATCCTCTCTCTAAATGCTAGTCACCTACGAGATATCATCCTACTAAGAGCCATAATTAGGGAATCCATAGAAAATTATTCATCCTAACTTATTGTCCTAAACTTCAACATTAGGATGAGATCTAACGAAGAAGATCAACTTGAATTGACTTTAAAACAATCTAGTAACTTTTCCAACTCCTTAAGCGGAAATTTTTTAAGGTCCTAAGCTCCTAAGATTAAATGATACAATTTTCCATAATATAGCCAAACGTCTTATAGAGCCTTAATTATTATGTGGAGAGCCTTAAAAGAAAGGCTTACAACTCTAAATAAATTGAAGAGGTTCAAGAGCATCTCTAATCTCTATTCCCCTTGAAAAACTAAAAGTTAAACTATCTTCTCTATACCTAGACAGAGATCTTGGGTTTGTACAATGACTGGTCCCCATTCGACAGGTGGGATGATCTTATTAAATGGTCTTCCATATCCTATTAAGGAAAATTAGGTGATTGGTTGGTTTATCTTCTAGTGTTAAGAAAAACTACCAAACATATTTGGTTACTTAGGAATAGAGTGATTTTTTTTTAAATGATAAGTTCAACGAGACTATTTCTTTGCAAGTTATCATCCTAACTATTAGGGAGCAAATTTTACCCCATACAATTAAGTTCCAATGTAGCTCCTATTTTTAAACTAAATGGCATTTAGATTTTAACTCAAATATGTAATTAAGTCTCCACACAAACCACGCATAGTAAAATATAACATACTTCTATCACTAGCTTAACCAATCTACTAGCTTGCATGTTTTGACCTTGATCCTAATCCTTTTATGTGGTCTTTAGACCTTGTATTTATCCAAATTCATCTATAAATATTTATCCTTTTTAAAAATAAAATTGTCCATGTTCTTATATGACATAGAATAACACCCTGTTTTTATATTGCATGGAATAACATGGTCATGATACTATATGGATGTTTATACATGTGTATAGTCTGAACGTATTCTAGAGAATGACATGGTCATAAACACGCCCATGTATAAATTTACAAAAAGTGACAAAAGACTTACTAAATATTTCTAGATAGCTATCGTAAACCTTAAATTAGTAATAATTCTAATTTTAAAACTATAAAGCAAGCCAATTCTATCTTTAAATTCATAAAACAATAAATAAATTAATTAAACTTTATAATTAATAATTTATGAACCTTGGATCTACAAACTTATGATATTGAAGGTTATGATACTTTAAATATAATTATTTTATTATCAATCCTATAAAATCATATAATATTTTCAAAAATTTCTAAAGTTCATAATTTCCAATCAATAAATAATTTACTAAATTCACATAAATACTAAACTTAATTCCTAAGATTTTATAAAATTAGGTCAATTCTAGCACAATTTTCATGAAATTTACATAATACATGAGGTTTAAACTATTAACATATAAACAAAAAACACAACTATCTAAACACTGCTATTAATATGGCCATATAAAAATGTAAAATAGTAAGATGATGGAAACATGATTAACATCAGCATTAATACTGTTCAAAATCCTCTTTACAACCGAGCATGACTATAAACACAATCGTGTCCAAGAAAACACAAGCTACAATATATGTATGTTCCAAGCTTTGTTTGGTAAGTCTAACTTATCTCCCTAAAACCTTACACGATCACTAATACAACCATATTATCAAGTGTGTAACAGGAACAATAACTACTAAGTTCTTGTATGGAAAATATAATAATTTATTAAATTGGTTAATTAATAATAAAATAATAAATCATATTTTTAATTTTTTCAAGTTGTACTAAATGCACTAATATAATAATATCATACTCATGATATCTTTTACCTAATAAGAGGAAACTTGAAGTTAGTAAATTTCAAAGTAACTTCCAATTTGTTTTTATTTTATTTCATGTTGGAATTTCTTAATTGATATTACCTAAATTAACAAACATTCATTACAAATATAAGATACGAGTTATTTCTTTATATTATCTAGAAGGACGTGCAAAAAATACTAAATTTTGTAAGATTATATCATAATTTTACCATTAATTATGAATTTATTAAAATATAAATAAGTTAGTTAAAAAATACCACATCTCTTTATAAAAATACTTATATAAATAATTGAAATTGACTGGAATACCCTTTATACTCGACACATTTGAAGATTCATCCAATTAATAAAGAACATGATTTATACCTTGATCAAATAATGAATGACATATTCTATACAATCTTTTAAATGTTTTATTCACAACATCATGATCAAGTAGAAGAATATAACTTTGGTTGATAACGGTTGTTTTTTCATTCAGACTTTTGAATCTTCTTTAGTAACGGTTGTTTTTCATTCAAACTTTTAAATCTTCTTTTAAAATCTCACTAACCACAATATTGAACCCACCATCCAAATTTTTGTAATTAAATATATTATCTAAATTTAGGATTATTTATAGACAAATTCAAGTCAGTAAAAGTAATTGAATTGAGCCTACAATATGTTCACATTTTTTAAAGATAATTTCTATTATATACATAGACATTAGTACTTTCATATATTGTTTATTCCAAACATTCATAATAGCCTACATATATACATTACCAAATTATTCAACATATTTAACCTATTGATTTTTAATGAAAAGGTATCTAAATTTTCCTCCTCATTCATCATCACACTTAACTATGAATATTAAACAATAAATTATATATTATAATTCGTTTAGTAATATCATAAAAAACACATTCAGGATGTGAATTTATTACTGTTAGTATGAATCCTCAATAACTAATCGACTTCTTCTACATTTCTTCTTTTAGACCTCCTATGTTTAAGATTTCAACCTTCTTATTCTTTGCCTAGCATACAATCTAGATACAATTAAGCCCTTAAACCTTATTTCTTTTAGAAGGGATTTAGTATGCTTATAACCAACATCCTTTGACTTAATTATATCTGCCCATGTACATTTTTTATTTGTTTCTTCTAACGTATTATACAGATAGTCAAAATGTGTTTCATTTTCTACAACATAATTATGGTGCCTTATAAAAATGTGCTTCTAATTTTCTTTTCCTACTAACAATAATATCATCATTCTCGCAAATGTTTCCAATATTTACTTTTGTACGCACCAAACAATATCTTTGTGCTAACTCTTAACAAATAGATATTTTACTATCTATTTGATATTCACCCTACTAAAAACTTTGAACATGTTGAGACATACATTCCCCTTAAATTCAAATAATATAAAATTGCACTAAGTTAGTGGGGATGACTCACTTAATATAATTATATACAGCCTGATCATATTACACCCTTTAATCACCCATCTCCTTTATTTTATATAACTTACTATTCCCTTTATTCCTGTTAGTAGTGTGCCCTAGGCCAATGGATATTTGTGATTCATGTATTAACATTATGACTTGTTAATAATATATT
>JANZXR010046932.1:0-13236 GCA_027575705.1 Erythroxylum echinodendron | reverse complement strand
GTTGTGTTTTAAGTATTCCCACTTGTATGGAATAGGTAAAGAGGAGGGGGGGTTGTCTTTAGCTATTCCTTATTTTAAGGAATAGCTAATCTTTAGGAATGCTATTCCTTGGGTCATAAAATAAACCAAACAAGGGAATGAGTAATAGGTGGGAATAGAAGGGTAATAGAATTTCTATTACCTTCAACCAAACACCCCATAAGTGTTTATAAGTTCATAAAGTGTTTATGTTTTTAGGCATCAAAATTTTATTCCGAAATCAGCCTTGTATTAAAAAGTTAATCACATATTAATACTTAAAATAATGTGAGTAACTGAAATTTTAATTTATCATAACATAAATAAAGTGTAATTAACTAATGTTACGAATACCGTACTAAATTTGGTACCAAATTGGGTTCTGGTACAGTACTATACTAGTACCGGTTAATATCAAGTACCGTTTCGGGTAATTTTTTAAATTTATGAAATAGTTCCTGATTTTTTTAAAATTACAAAATAGTCCATTATCATATTATACAGTTGTACTATATCTCTAAAAATCATAATAATAAATAATAATCACAATTTTAATTTAATTTATAAAATTAATTTAATAATTACTAATAAATATAATTAAATTTAAAATATATTTTTAAAATATATAAATTTCAAATAAAATTTGATTTAATAATTAAAATATATAAAATAAATATTAGTTTATAAATAATAATTTTTAAATTATTTATTTTTAAAAAAAGATATTTTTATTAATACTTTATTAATAAATATTATATAACATATTAAAAATAATTTATTTTTAAGTTTTATTTAATTTATAATAATTATTAGTAATAAAAATATTTATTATTATTTTAAAAACCAAAATTAAAAATTCACAATAATTATAAAAATTGAAATAAATAAAATAACAAATTAAAAAAGAAGAGAGGTAGGAGGGAGGGAGAGAGATTTTAAAAATTTTGAAATTTTTACAAAAAAATCTCTCAATTTTTAAAATTTTCGGTACCAATCGGTATTTTGAATATCGTCGGTACCGGCCGGTACCGACTGGTATTGACCGATACCAACCGGTATTTAAATCAAGTATCACAATTTATAATTTCGTAGCGATTTTGATCCTGTATGGTATTTATCGACTAGTACGTACCAATATTCATAACAATGTAATTAACTTACTTTCCTATCAGAATTTTTATTTTAAAATTATTATCTGATTTTCTATAAGATTAATTGTCATATAAAAGACAAATGATAAGAATTCTCAAAACCATATAAACTAGAACAGCTGCATTTTTCTAAGTGATACGACGACGTTTAAATAGTTGTATCACATAAAACAAGCCCAATGGGCTTAAAATGACTTAACACCATCCCTTAACTTGCACGAAACGTTTCAAAACGCCAACTGCTGATGAATTAACTCATTTGGCTCTTTTCCTCTTCGTGAAAACCGTCTACCACATTCACCCTCACTCCGACTCGACTCGACTCGACTCGACTGGCCAATCGATCACAATGCCCAGCCACCACCACCACCTCCACGCGGCTCTCCGGCCGTCTCCATTGCCGCCGTCTTCTTCTACGCAGTCCTTCGCCTCCAAAATCATAGCTCTCCTGACTCTCCTCCCACTATCTCTCGCCGCTTTGGCGTTTGTTCTTCAGTGGAAGGGCGATCGAGGCCTCACGGACCCCACCGCCGCACACGCCCGGTGGGCGCCACGTGGCTCCCATAATCACGAGATCTTTCCTGGAATGGAATCGTCGTCTTCGGTTCTCTCCACTAAGCCTCGCCATTCCTCCGATTGTTCTAGTCTCGTCCGAAGCGGATCTCCTTCTTTTCCCTATTTTCGTGATTGGAAATTCGATTACGATTCCAATTTGCGCCCAAAGGTACATGTGCATTTTCTTTCGTCGCCTTATCATTTGGGGTATTTCGTTCTGAATTCGGATTTTTTAATGGTCGTATGTTTATTTGGTTCTGGACTAGATCTGTTTCCCTAAAGATTTTTACTTTGGGGTTTATGGTTTTCAGTCATGTGTGTTGCTTAGCGTTGACTAGTTATGTACAAGAACTGGTCTTTAAATCTTTTTATTTCTTGTTTGTTTTGACAAGAGTTAATAAATGACAACTTGGCTTAATTCTTATTTTCGGATTTTGAATTTGATCCTGTTCTATTAGTGGGGAATTTTGAAGCTTATCTATCTTCATTGTGTGATCTGAAATATCTTTTCTTTTAGGGGAAAATGAAACACAATATTAGTTTTGCCATTTGGCTTATCCCTTAGTTCGCTTGTGTTGCTCCACTTGCAGATCTGCATAACAACAAGTACATCTGCTGGCTTAAATCAGATACTACCGTGGTTGTATTTTCATAAGGTTATCGGTGTGTCAACCTTTTTCCTTTTTGTGGAAGGAAAGGCGGCGTCACGTGATGTATCCGAAGTCCTTGAATCTATTCCTGTGAGTTAATATGGTCTTTGTAGCTGTTGGAATTGCATTTTTGTCTGGTCTTTGATCTCAAAGATTTTGTTGTCTTTTTAGGGAGTGAAGGTGATTTATAGAACAAAAGAGCTCGAGGAGCAGCAGGCTAGAAGGTCAGCTACTGTGTCCTTTATATGTTACATTCTACATCAGATCTTAAAACGTTTCTTATATGTTCATTGAAGAATTTGTTTTGACTTATTCTTTTGTCTTTTCTTTATAGCCGCATCTGGAATGAGACATGGTTATCGAGTTTCTTTTATAAACCATGCAATTATGAGCTTTTTGTGAAGCAATCTCTCAACATGGAAATGGCTATTGTTATGGCAAGGGTATGCAGAATCAGCAACCTTCTTTTTAAATACTATATTCCTTTGTTGATCCTGAATGGTCCATCTACTGACATAAGTAGTTTCAAACTGCACTCCTCAAAATTCCAGGATGCAGGTGTGGACTGGATACTTCATCTTGATACTGATGAACTGATGCATCCGGCTGGTGCCAGTGAATATTCTCTGCGACAGTTGCTGCTTGAAATTCCAGGAAATGTGGACATGGTCATATTTCCAAATTATGTGAGCGACGCTATTATATTAACTGTACATGTAGTTAACAGCTTTGATCTTATATAGATTTTAGGTTATCCTCTTTGTTCAGTTAACATTGTTGTTTTCTTTTCCAGGAGAGTAGTGTTGAACGAGATGACATCAAGGATCCTTTCAGTGAGGTAAATCTCTTTAATATGCAAATAGTAATGCTTTTGATTTAATTGAGTAATTGTAATTATTTTTGGCATCCATTTTCAAAGATAAAATTAGTACCTACTTGTTTGATTCTTATGTTTTTGTTTACGCAAACAGGTTTCTATGTTCAAGAAGAATTATGACCATCTACCAAAGGATTCGTATTTTGGCATGTATAAAGAATCTACTCGTGGAAATCCAAATTACTTCTTAACATATGGAAATGGGAAATCAGCTGCTCGAATTCAAGAGCATCTTCGTCCCAATGGTGCACACAGATGGCACAATTATATGAAAACCCCAAAGTATATAACTGGTCATACTTTTTTAGATTATTTAGTGCTTGAATAGAAAATATAATATATTGATTTAAGAAATGCCTCCAGTAGTCTGTGTCCAAATTTTATTTTTGTTTTCATTTTTACTAATGCTAATAATTACTTTCAACACAACCTTTCAAAGTGTTACAGGCGTTTCATATTTTAAACTGATGTTATTCCTCATTAAATTGTGATAGTGAGGTGAAGCTGGAAGAGGCTGCTGTGTTACATTATACATATTCTAAATTCTCAGACTTGACTTCTAGACGTGATCGATGTGGCTGCAAGCCTACAAAGGAGGATGTCAAAAGATGTTTTATGCTGGAATTTGATAGGGCTGTGAGTTCAGTTTCTCTGTTTATGCTATTTGACACTATAATTTTAAATTCAATAATCTAAGTTGTTAGATAATAAAAATTTCCCAAAGTTTGCTATGAATGATGAATTGTTTTGACGTTACTTTTCTCCTAATGTCTGGTGCTATGAATTGTAGGCATTCATAATTGCATCAACTGCAACCGAGGAGGAAATGAAAAACTGGTAAGCATATGATTGTACAAATTTTATCTTTCTTGGGATATGCGTTTATGTTGGAATTGTAGGAAAATATATTGTCTCATTATTCTCATTTATTCTTCGAAAAAATGTGATGATATTTTGGAGTCTGCTTTCAGGTACCACGAACATGTTGTGTGGGGTGACAAAGAGCTAAAGTTGAAACTTCTGAGGAAAGGCATTTTAACTCGGATATATTCTCCCATGGTAAGCAAAAGTGACTTTCTTTGGAACTGACTTGCCTAGGAAATGTGTTATCCAAAGATATAAATTGAAGGGGTGAAATGTCACGAAATAGTCAGATTCATTATTAGTAATCGACATGGTAATTTGGTGACAAGGAGTTAATTGGCTTATGACTTCCATAAAGTCAAGAAATATTCTGTAAAATTTAAAGAAATGTAAAGAAAGGGAATTTGCAGTGTTAGAATCAATGAAACGAGAAGGAAATATCTAGTTTCATATTTGTCATTTCTATTTACATCTTTAGCAAATTAAATAGGTGGCTCAAACTTGCTTTTGGTCTACATCTATCTCTGGACGGCTCCCAGTTTGCTTGATTTCAGTATCCAATTGCATGTGCTCTTTCGAGTACTTACTGTTGTTTGTCATAATGCTATGGTTGTCTTTTAGGTCATAGTACAGGGATTACGCGAGTCCGGTGTCTTCAGCTCCGTCATTGCATCTGCTGAAACTACTCTTATGAAGGACAAGTTTCTCGCATCTATTGGTAGCAATAACTCCGCAAAAGCTGTTGGCTCTGAATCGCCACCATCAAGAAAGATGGGTGGACACAGAGAGCAACAGGCGACTGGTAGAAAGGTGTTGGAACTAGACACTAACACAGCTCATGAGAAGGCTGTTCCACCATTGTCGCCCCCAGTTGTTGATGAAATATTCGCTGTATAAGCATTGATCTACACATTCATCTCTTTCCTCTTTGAATTGTCTTGCCTACATCTTAGCTTCTACAGGGAAGAATGGGGAAAGAAGTGAAGATCAAGCAGCCCCGGTTATAAATGTATATTTCATTGATTCTTCCCGATCATGATCCAAGCGCCATTGTACATTAGAGAGAGGATTAGTTAGTGATTTTGTGTCAAATTATTGTCTGGGATTGTCTAGTTCAGGCCACAGATTTCTGTTGTATAGGAAACTGCCAGACATGATACGGCCTTTATTATGTGGAGAGGAATTTTAGGGACTTCCTCTCCATGTATCAGAGGTGTTATGCCTGACTTACTTTATACATTATGCTCCATATCATCAGGGCAGACAAGTGGATACAGGGCATTTCTGTATCATTTTATTGATTATCATTGGATTTCCTATCTTCAATTCTTTTGCTTCATCAAAGTCTAAATTTCATTTACAGCCAATTTCCAGCTATAGCCGAGAAATGAGGAGGTGAGCTGAAATCACATTCTAAAGATTCCTATGGTTCCGAAGGATCGAGCTATAGGAAAATCAGGAATGGAGAATTCAACTACCAGAGTTTGAACTGAGATCAACGAGCAGCATAAATGTAAACGTCATCAAACAAAAGAGTTGAACTTCAAAGGAATTTTTATATTCAAGCCTGTACAGGTAAACCACAGAAGCACACACAAACTGGATTATTACACCTCCCTCCTTCAAGATAATTTTCAGTTACCGCTTCATTTCCATGCATAAATTTCTTTATACATCACCTACAAAGTTCACTAGAAGTCAAAGGAATGCTTGATTTGAAAGGAAGCAAACACATCAAATATTGTCAAAGACAACAAACAATTAGAAAAATAGGAAATAAATTGTTTTAAGAGGCATAGAACTTAAAGGAGCAGAGTTCATAGAACTTCAGACAACCTTGTGAACATTGTTGTTGCAAAAGTACCTCTTTATTCTTTGTTTGAACTGTTTAATCTCCAATAAACCTAGAACTTTGTCCATATACTTTGAGGCGTACTACTTTTCAGTTTTTCCTAGCAACCAACCAATCTTCTTGTGCCAGCTCCCTTCACTGCAAAACCTTTGGTGCATTATATACCTTGAACTAATCATTCTATCATTTGAAGAACATAAATGATTGAACATGTCAATATATCCTGAATTTCCAAATTCATTTCATTTGAACAGAAATTAAACAAGATCCTAACTTATCATCGGAATATGCAAATCGATAAGGGTATTTTACTTCACATATCCCCAAGCTGTTCAACGATTCAAATCTCTAGTAACCCAATTCAGCCAAAAAAAAAAAAAATGCCATGAAGATTGGTGATTTGATAATTACTCATTTCCATCGATCAGTCCCTGGTTGAGCCATGATCCAGATAAATCATATGTTCTACATCATCCAAAATAGTGCTGCATAACAGATTAAGCATACCTGTTCGTCATGTCTCCACTGAGCAGAGTTAAACTAGCTAAGTCATCTTCCTCAAAAACGGATTAAACTCCATTGTAACTTAAAATGCAATGCCTCCACTATACAGAGTTAAACTTGAAAAGCCATCTTCCTCGAGAATGGATTAAGTTCCGTTCTAGCTTGAGATGGAACCACCATTGTTGGTTGAATTCTATATCTGAGACCTACTTTGCTTCGTCCTTGCATTGTATATATCCAATAAACCAGGAACTTTGTCCATGTACTTCAACACAATCTGATCAGTGAAGTACTTTTCGCTTTTTAGTAATAACCAAATAACCTTCCCGTTTTCTTTGATTAGATTCTTGGACTTCAAAACCTTCAGAACATTATATCTTGGAAGAATCCTTCTATCAATAGAAAACAAAAATAAATACGGACGTGCAAATACATCACGAGGTTCCAAATTCATAGTATTCACATAGAAATCCAACATGCTCCTGAGTTTATCCTCAGAAGTTGCCAAAAGGTACGGTAGCTTCTTAAAAGCCGAAACAATCTCCGCAGTACTCATCCCCAAACTGTTTAACAGCTCAAATTTCCTCTTCCAAGTTGAATCTGTCATGCATATCCTCACAGTAACAGCACGCATAAACATAGAACTCTCTGGTTCAAGTCCCATGCTTTTCACATCATTGACCACATAAACCATCCTGTCGAGACTGTGTGTCATAAATCTAGCACTCGTCATTATCATCTTTGTTATACTTCTTACAGGCACTCCCTCCTTCACCAGAAAATCCATATTTGGCTGCATAGTACTCTTCAGATCAAACGTCAACAGCCAAGAAGTACGCTTAATAGCAGTCACAACTTTCTCATCACTACCAAGCCACAACTTCAAGAACTCAAACGATGGTTTGATAAATCTATCTACAGCCCTTCTTAAAATTGCAGGATTCGACAGAATGAGCTCAGGTAGGAGCTGACCCTTGACGCCATTTTGGACAAGGAAGTCCATTTTAGTTCTGAGTCCATCTAGTCTATAACGCAAGATTCCAGGTCTCTTTTCGATCAATTTGACGATTTGGGTGCCACTAAAATCGAAAGACTTCAATAATTCAACTAATGCTTGAGATTTCTGGTCTCGTGTTTCGTCAAGTTGGAACTTTCTGGAAGCTGGAATAGCAGATTCTAAAGTAAGCCCAACAGAATCCACCAGAAACTTACATGTGTACGATGACCGTGTGTTGGTGTCGTGTATAGGAGACAAAAATGCTGCAGATGTTCTCAAAAACCGTCTTCGCAGTAGAGAAGAAAGCAGGTTTGGTACGTGAAGATTCCTCATTTCAGGAATCGAAAATATCAATCGCACACCTTAAGAGAAGAGTCAATCGTCCACCCAAGAAGTGGTTTTTCTCATTTTAGGGTTTATCGATGCACATTGTAGCAGAAACAAATTGAATTACCTCTTTTACTTCTTTACCTGATTGGGCCAAGATCAAGTTATGCTTTTTGAAGCTGGGTTTTTGGGACTTAAAAGTTGGGACTTGCAGCATGTTGCGATTGGGTCGTCATAGTTTACCTTCAGCTCAAAGATGGAATTTATCTGTTTTCTTGAAAAAATGACAATAAATCGATTAGATTGAGTTTAGAACTCGTAAATTAACTACAAAGCTCAAGTCTTTTTTTTTTTAATAATAGGAAGAAAAACGGTACAAATTACATAAGTGATCATGGGTACCTAATCCTCGGCTCATCCTCTGCGAGGATATGTAAGCACCCTGTAGGCGAGTGGTCAAAAGTAGTGATTCTTAAAGAGAACTGTTCTGCATGATTTGCAAGCCAATCTGCACTCTGATTACCTTCCCGGTAAATATACCGAATAACTATGACCCAAATTTGGGACAATAATTCATGAATTCCCAACACTAAAGGGTTTAAAGAAGAAACTCGCGCCGTTGACG
Organism: Erythroxylum echinodendron; assembly: GCA_027575705.1. NCBI lineage: Eukaryota > Viridiplantae > Streptophyta > Magnoliopsida > Malpighiales > Erythroxylaceae > Erythroxylum > Erythroxylum echinodendron. Next base: position 4,816 of record JANZXR010046932.1, on the reverse strand, counting down.
AGGAGAGCATATTAGTCACTGTGCACGGGTCCACTTCTAAGACTATATGGCGGTATCCCAAGGACTAAGCCAGCTGAAGTCCCGAAAGTACCCCCCACAATTCCGCTGCTAGCAGGGAACACCTGCCAATGTTCTAGACGAATCCTCCCAACCAAGCGCCAGAACTGTCGTGCAACAGGCCACCTGCTGTGGTCGATTTGCGGGATCTTTTGTTGGCCCCGTCTGTATTTAATTTTACCCAGCCCTGAGGAGGTTTACTCCATCCGACGAGTTGTTCCTGATGAGTGCCATTGCACAACAGAGTCTTTCGTTGCCAAATTGCAGCCATGTGGATGTTGTGTACATATGCCAAAACCTGTAGCTCCGAGAGAGGCCAGGAGAAGTGATCTTCGAAGAGTGCTCGATTTCGCCAGGACCAGAGAAACCAGCATGTTCTGCCAAAGATAACAGACCAGGGGAAGCCCCCTACCTCTCGGTGTGTGTGTAGGTTCTGTAGGATTCACGTTTTGGTATCCATGGAAAAGAAATCGGCCGTGATACCCTGAGAAGGAAACCTATTCCATAGGAAGCGGGCTTTGGGACAATCCCGCATCACATGAATAGAGGATTCTTCGAGGTGGCAATGATAACAAGTCGCATCCGTAGTGAGACTTTTGTAGACCCGCTGAAGATTAGTGAGAAGCTTATTATGCAAAAGAAGCCAAAGAAAACCGCGAATACGCTGGGAACCTTGCCACTGCCAGATAGTCCTCCATTCGACTCTAGACATAGCTTCCTCGTGGTGCATGAGCAGGGCATAAGATGACGCCGTGGTGAAATGGTCGTGCTCCGTGCGGCCCCAAATGAGCTTATCTAGTCCTAAGAACGGCTTCGGTGGGAGGATACCTCCGATAGCCATACAGATCGTTAGAGGGAGTAGGTGTTGAAAAGCAGCCCACTTCCAGTTACCAGTGGTGTCTGTGAAATAGTGCACTCGGTGATCAATCGTTCCAGGAGGAATCGGGGCCACTGCATGGTGGAGAAGGGGGACCCAGTCATCGACCCATGGGTCAAGCCAAAATTTCGTTCGGGACCTATCCCCTAACATCTACTTCATTCCTTGCATAAGGAGCGGCCAAGTCGCTTTGATACTCCTCCAGATCATCGATCCTCCTGTAACATCAGAGCAAAGGGGAAAGTTGTTAGCATCAAATTTATATTTAGCATAAAGCACTTGAACCCATAGAGCATTAGGTTTAGAAACCATTGCCCATCCGAGTTTGGCAAATAACGCATCATTGGTTTCCCTGATTTTACGAATGCCTAGACCCCCAACTCCTTGGGCAGGCACACGGTGTCCCAATTGACCAAGATGATCTTCTTCTTAGCAGGTGTCATGCCCTATATGAACTGGCACATGGTTTTCTCCAAGTCATCACATAATTATCTAGGCAGACGGACTGTCTGCATCGTGAAAGTGGGAATCGCTGCACTGATTGACTGGGTTAGAGTGATTCTTCCAGTGAACAATAAAGGGTTAGCTGACCACCCCGAGAGACAATGTTGAACTTTGTCCAGAATATGCTGATAAGTCCTTTTATTAATCCGCTCGTGAGAAGGGGCACGTCGAGGTAGCGACCTAGGTTAGTAGTCTGTTTGAAACCTAAGGCCTCACTGAGGGAGTGGGCCAAAGTGGTCGGAATATTTCTAGAGAAAAAGTATTGAGATTTGTCATGACTGATCTTTTGACCTGAAGCTGAGCAGAATGTATTTAAGGTATCCCATATTTCGTGTATCTGGTCTAGGGAGGCTTCGGTGAATAGAATGAGATCGTTGGCAAAGAATAAGTGGGAGAGGGGAGGTCTGCCTATGCTTAGTCGAATCGGCTTCCATCGACCGTTAGAGATAGAGTCATTAATTAAGTGGCCCAGTCTTTCCATGCAGAGGACAAAAAAGTAAGGCAATAAAGGGTCACCTTACCGAATACCCATGGAAGTATAGAAAAAGTCACTGAGCTCCCCATTCCAGGTCACTTGCATAGACATCGAAGAGAGACACTTCATGATCAAATTAGTCAAAGAGTCCGGAATACCTATCTTGAAAAGAGTATTGAGGACAAAGTCCTAGGAAAATCCATCATAAGCTTTCTCGAGGTCCACTTTTCGACATGAAGTCTGGGACGCTGAACTCAATCGGACCATTTTAGTGCTTATCCCGAAGATACCTACGCCTACAGCGGTTACCCATTTTAGGCCCATAGCGCTTTGTTCCGTGCTTTACAAAGCCATAACCAAACTCATTGTGTCCCGCCTCAAACCTCATTTAGAGGACCTGGTAGCGCCGACCTAATGCAGCTTTGTTCCTAGGCGTCAAATTACTGACAATATCATCATCGCTCAAGAGGTGCTCCACTCTATAAAACGAAAATCCGGCAAAAAAAAAGCTAAGTCTTTTGAACAAGAAGAGGGATATTCACCTTCAATCCTCCTAACTCAGCTCGAACTTAGACTACTTGAACCTTTTTATTATGACTAAAGCATTTATCCATTACTAATTCATTACTCTTCAAATAAATATAAATTTTGAATTTAGTTATAGTTCTGTAATTTTTCATAATATCTATACAACTTGTTACATAAGATTCAAACAAAGTTCTCTTACGATTTTATTTTCTATATTATTGATTTAACAGTATTCAACCTCAAGTTTTCAACTTTAATCGGGCTCGAATTTAATAAATTTCTTCAAATTCATGTTATTGACAGAGAAAAACAACATGTCCGTTACATTATCCTCAGAAAATGCCACCAAATGTGAGAAATTCTTAAAAGCCGAAACAATTTATGTCGTCACCGATCTCAGAAACAAGATATGCATCACAAGAACTTTTCATGAAGCTTCACTGATTATCCAGTTGCAACCATGACTTGACCTTTAGACCTCTTCTCTACAATGCAAATTCCATACTGAAAAACTAGAACGCAGGTTCCAGATTGGTGAAACTGCATCAGGAAAGGAAACTATGTGTGTTTTCTGGCACTTCAGGGCCTAGATGCCAAGTGATTGATTCATGCCTGTCTTAAGGATTTGAGATTCAAACTGCACGATACATGCAGAACAAAGCAAGATCAAAACCTAGTTCATCCATCACCTGAACCAGTCATTCACCACCACGTCCACATGAAGGAAGCATCAGAATACGACTGCACCAATTTGTCATCTGTTCACCAATCATGTAACCACAGCTACAGAGAACAATATTAGCAAGTTCAAGTCGGTCCCTTCCTCCCTGTCATGATTCATCAGCTAAGATATCTGCACACGTTAACTTGGGAGAAATTTCCAACCCTCTGCCTTCGAACCAGAAAAATTCAATCCTGATAACACCAAATCTTCTGTCTTCTTCTTTACGTGTTCGATCAGGATTTCATCATACACGATTGTATTGGCCTCCGTCAAGAGCTTGCATTCTCTCAGATTTGCAAACACCTTTCTTGCCTCTTCTAACGTCCCATGCTTGCACATGCCAGAGATAATAGCTATGTGACTTCACAGGGAGGACAACCTTCTTGAATCATCTCATTTATAACTTCAATCACCTTCTCACCTTCACCAGATCTACAGACATGAAGAACAGTAAGGGTGTACTTGAACTCCATAGGCCCACTTGTTACATTAGCTAAGCAGTCACGAACAAGCATCATAGCTGAATCTATCTCTCCAATATTACACAGTCCTTTGGCAAGAGAACAATAGGCTGCAACTGTGGGGATGCAAGGCATCTCAATTATCTTATTGTGACATACACATGCCTCTTGGACATCTTCATCTTCAACAAGACATATAATTGCGGTGCTGTAGGTATTCGAGTCAGGTTCAAAATCCAATTCTTTCATCTCAGTAAAAAGTGATAATGCCTTCTTAAAATCTCCTATTTTAAGGAGAGCCTCCATGAGAATATTGTAAATTGAAACACCATTATAACCCTTCAATTTCAGATCTTCAAACACTTCCAAAGCCATCATTGTCCTCTCCTCCTCAATCACCACAAATGAGAAGAATTTGGAAATACCATCAATAACAGAAAAACCCAACTTCTCCATCTGCACAAGCAGCTTACCAAAATTGTCCATTCTTGTCATCTCAGCATAAGACAATAACATAGGATTCACAGTCCTAAAGTCTGGCTCAAGACCCTCCTTAACTGTAGCCTGAAAAAGCATATTTGCCTTATCAACCTGCTTCACATTACACAAACCTTCAATAAGAGAACTGTAAATGCCCAAATCGGCCCTGTAATTGAATCTATCAAATCCTTTAACAGATCACAAGCAGAACAAACCTTCCCATCTGCCCCTTCAACCAGAAGCCTGTAAATCGCCTGATCAATCAAAATTTCCTTCTTCATCTCCTTGAACAACTCATATCCCTTATCAACCTTCCTTCCCTTGCACAACCCTGTAAACAACGTGGCATATGCCATTACATCCGGCTCAACTCCATCAACCTTCATCTCCTGCCAAACCTGCAAGCACGCATCCAAATTCCCCTCTCGGATCAGAGCCCGAACCATAGCTGTGTATGCAAACACATGAGGTTTACACACGTTGCTTCTCATCCTCTCTAAAAGCTCCATCATTTCATCAACCTTCCCAGCTTTGCAAAACCCTTTAATCTATATCATATAAGTAACACTCTCTTCCACTAAACCCTCACTCCTAAAATCCTCATACACAGACAGCGCCAAGTCTAAATGGTCCGTTCTAACTAAAGCGTCCATGATCCTGTTATATAGAAAAACGCGCGGTTTGACTCCAAATTTCTTCATTTTTTGATA
>JANZXR010046911.1:0-13236 GCA_027575705.1 Erythroxylum echinodendron | reverse complement strand
TCTTATGTATTTTGGGATTATGAGATATGGATGTATTGTGGTTTGAAATGCCTTTATGGCTTTGTGAAAACTCTTATTTTTTGATGTTAATGAATTATGATGTATGTATGGATGAATTTGAGTGGACATATGAATTTGCGTATGGATAAGATTGAGTTGAAATTAGGTATACTGGAAAAAGCTATCGATTAGAGATGATGAATTTTGAATACAAATTGTGGTGACATATAAGTAAGATATGTTATGGTATAAAATCATTAAGATGAATTAATAATGGTTAAGGTGTTTTTCATTAAATTACGCCCACGTTATGGTAATAAGCTCACGTTTTATGACCTTTGAGTTGGACTCCGAAAATAGGGTCCAACAGCTTCCCACAGTCGTTGCCTCCACGAATCCGTTCAGACAGTATTTCTATTTTTATTTCAATTTTATGGATGTATGAAATTGGGATGATTATTGAAATTAATTGTTGTCAAGTGTTGATTTATGTCTAAACTTACCTTCAGGTTTTTGGTCCTTAAGATTAATAAAGTTTAGTTGATTGTGATTTTACTTATTTAATTATGATTCAATATCTTTTCGTAATAATTTTACAATAAACTGAGAAGATAAGCTGAGTGAAAATAATCAAATTAGGCTAACGAGAGTTAGGTAATTTGATAAGTACAGAATTGAATCAAATTGGTATGATCGTGTAATGAGATATTAAGCATAGATTCCCGACAGGTTATTAGATACTTTTAGAACTAATTTAGGTTTTGAGTTAATTGTGAATCAAGAGATCATAATTCCATATTTTAAATTAGGGATTATTAATTACGGTTAAGGATTATAACTCGGGAGAGAGTAATCTATCCTAGGAATGATTAGACCCATTAATTCGATAATTGCATAATTAGTTAGATTTTTGTTATTTTCAGATTAAAAATCCCCTTTCTCTTACTTGGTAATTTCTAGGATGATTTTTGGATTAGGTTATGTGATTTGTTACTTGTTTAGATTTCTACAATTTAATTATTGAAATTAATTGTTTGATTGATTTATTTTCTGCATTAGTTTATTTATTTTGAATTATTATAGTTAGTATAACTTTAAATTTTAAGACTAGACTTCCCTCCTTGTTGGATCGATATCCTAAGTAATACATGAATGACCCGTGCACTTACGAAAATTACTAAGGCTATAAATATTAAAACTTAGCGTACGTAACCTTATGATCACTCGACATTCTAAATCCTATCATCAACTGTTCAATCCAACTTTATACAATAGTAAAACTAAAAAGAACAGGAAATACAGTCTAAAATGGATGACGGGAGGTAGCAACATCAGGAAACCTCCTGATTCAAAAAGTACTTCAAGTAAGCTTCTTCTCCTCTTCTCTCTTTCTTCTTCTCTTCCTCTATCTCTCACTGATTTCTCTCTAGGGTTTCTGAAGGTGGCTAATGCAAAAGCTTGTTTCTCTGCCTCTTCTTGTTCTTTTTATATCCTTTTGTGCTTTGGGTAACCATAGGTTTTTTTGAAGTCCAAAAGTTCCAAAAACTCCCTTGAAACTTGACGTTCTTAAATGCCTGTGCATCTGCACGATGTAGGTCATAATCATGGCTCACATTTAAGCCTTTTCTTATGATCACAGCATACAGGCCACGATCACGACCTTCTTGAGTGTTTTGGCCCATGATCGTGGCCTGACATGCCACGATTGTGGGTCGTTGTTTCAGCCCGAATGCCTTTGAAACTCATCTGTTCTTCAATGTTGACCCTAAAACACTAGTAAACACATCAAGGTACCTTAAAAGCATAATATTTAAGCTCAAAGACTTATACTAACCCATAAAACACTTAAAACATGAATAATTAACAAACTAAAATAATTTTAACCTAAACATAAACTAAATGATTCAATTAACAGCTAAACAAATATCAAACTATACCCTAAAATATGAAGCAATATACTTATCAACATGCCTACACCTAAGCGTTTGCTTGTCCTTAAACAAAAACAACAACAAACACATAAAATCATAAAACACACAATGTAGTAGTAAGAAAATGGCTTCAACTTTACGAAATAAATAAATTTAACTTTAAACCTAATCATTCAAGTTGTTCTGAATCATTAATATACAACATCTATGTCTAGGAACTCTATACTAAATATACATATTAATCAAAACTTAAATGTTAAGTTAATTCACCCTTTTCAGTTGTAAACTCACATTAATAATTATTTGGTTATTCAAATTTTGAAACTAATCCTAAGTACTTTCTTAAAAAGTTATGTTATTCACAAGTTTGGTAGGTTTTCATTAGAAAATAACTTTTTAAATTTTTTATTTCTTTTTATAGACATGGACTTAGTCTTTTTACACAGAGGAAAACATTGGTGATGAATGTCGATGTGGTTACTTGACTAAGTGATGTTTTTATTAAGTTGCTTGGTTGGAATGTCATTATATCCTTTTGACACGAAGGCACACATTTATGATGCATATTGATCTGGTTACTCGGCTACATCACGTCCTTAACTGTCTACTAACTCTATTCATAACTCGAAGGCCAGTGGAAGAGTTATTTATTAAAAAACATATTTTTTATTATTTAGTATTTATTATTATTTATTTTTTTATTTAATGCTTACCTTGTTGCTTTAGCTACTCATTTTTATGAAAAGATACTAGCAAATCTACTTAGTCTAAAGACCTAAAATTATGAATGAATGTGACAACTTATGAGGTAATAAACTAACACTAATCCTAATTAACTTGCATATTAGCTAAAGAACCCAAATCACTAATTTTGCTAGCTAATGACTCTTCATAACCTAATAGATTATGTTCAAAATTAAATCAATTTCATTCCATCTAAGTCATTAACACATTCACACAATTCATAATATGCAACCTAAACAAATTATCATACAATATGCAAAATTCACACTCAAAGTAAAACACACAATCCTCCCCACACTTGAACAACACATTATCCTCAATATGAGAAGGAGACAAAGTCTCATAATGATGATGGTGTCGAAGGTTGCAGTTGGACACCTTGTGCCCCTAACTATCAATGAATATGGCATATATCCTAGCTCTGATGTCGTTATGTGCAGCCCATCTCCCTTATCCTTTTATGGTTCTTCGTAAGTGTATCATATTACCTTGGTGTTGGAGGTGATTGTATCGAGCATTTTCTTCCATCCAGGTTCTTCTGTCTTTTCTTCCTCTTCAAACTCCTCGCTAGTCAAGTCCTCTTTTTCCTGATAAGGTAGCACTGTGCTAGAACTCACCTAATTGGCCCTGATCTTCACATGAGTCTTTTGGATGATGTCCCAGAGTTCCATGTTACAAAGATTTCAGCACACCGCAAATGATAGTGATTTAGAAAATCAAGGAGGTAGACCGTTAGGCCACTACAATCCATGTCATAATACTTAGCAATGGCAAAAATCAAATACCCCATACCAAAATTATTGCTCCTCTTACATAGAGTCGCAACAATAATGTTAAGATTATGTGTGGAGGTGCACACTGGGATGTTATGATTCATGCACCGCAACAAAAAAAGCTCCTTTGTTAAGCACTTATTGGTTTCTGATTTGTTAAAAAAATTTGACATATGAATTTACACAATAACAAGTGGTCATGGATTTGTATAATATTGTTGTGGGTATTCTTAGCGTCGAATCATTCTAACCCAGTGAGCTAATTCTAATGGCGAGAAGAACAGAAATCATCACATAGATGAATAACGGAAGATTCGAGGAAGCTGTAAATATCACACATGATTTCAATGTTCAGCTCATAAGTTCATCCCCGCAACCTAAACCACATTTTCTTATGGTTAATAGGTTTGAAATGAAGGGAAGTGAGGAATTAGAGAGTGAGCTCTTGGTAGATAGGATATTGGAAGGGTCTAAACTTGGCCCACTAAATTCTTTTTGCTAAATTCTCTACCCTATCTCGCAATTCCAACCTATCAAATGTATCAAAATCAAAATATTTTAGGACTACTATTTGTTTAACTTTAACGGATTGAAATTGAATACCTTCATCCTCTTTGTAGATTAGGAAGGGTGCTCTAAAATCTACCACCTTATTGCTTTTCCTTTGGCTCGAGACTTGATTTAGTCCTGATGATTGATTGCGCTTTACTGACAGCTTAATACACAACATATTGGATTGCAAGTAGTTGGAAGTTGGAACAAAATGGAAATTTAGAAGTTGGTTGGAGAGAAGTAAGAGTGTTTGGAGGTTTTTAATTTAAAGAGATAAAGTTAAAATAAAAGTGAGTGAAAAATGAAGTATGAAGTGAATATATAGGTGAAGGAAGGGTAAATTGGTAAAAATTTTAGCTAAAAATCATATGGACAATTTTACCGTTCCGTAAGCCACATTAATTCCACTAATTTTCCAATTTTTCTTCTTTTGTCCTTATACATACTCTCGAGATCAATTTCTAACTCTTTTATAGTTCTTTGACCTCTTTTTTGCTTACTTCCTCGATCATCTAACTCGTGTCAAAGCCCTATGCCTTCCTAACCTTATTTGGAAATGAAATAACCTAACTGCAAAATTCAAACTATTTAAACGTCAAAGGAAATAATATGAAATTAATAATCCATAGGTTTCCTCTCATGTAACGCTTCTTTTAATGTCTGTAGCTCGACACTCTTCTTATGCTCAAGGTGGTTCAAATGAATCATGTAATGGTAACACAGTCATCGATCTTACCACTTGAACATGAGCTACTATGCCCTAGGTTTCACTTTCCTTCTGCTTTACCTTCCCTCATTTTCTCCTCCATGATCATTTATATCTAAATTCATTCCCAAGATCCTCAATATCTTCCCAACTTCCTCAAGGTTTAGTTTATTTGGTGATAGCTAGAAGTAAGGGACAACTATTGTCGTTCTTCAAAACAGTGAAGGTTATTTGATGCTCTCCGACCCTCAGAATTAGTTCACCCCTATCAACATCAATTATTGAGTGAGCAGTAGTCTAAGAATTGTCATCTAATGACCATAGGGGTTTCCACGTCTTCTTCAATATCCAATACAAGGAAGTCTGTGGTGAAGGTAAATCTATCGATCTATAATTGCATGTCCTTAATAATAACATTCAGTTAATGAACTATTATATCCGCTGTCTTCATTAGCATCATAGTGTGTTCTAACTTTTCTAACCCAAAATTTTGACTAAAGGTATAGGGCATCATATTAATACTCACTCCCAAATCTGTTAAGTCAAGAGGACTTTACGATGACTAATTTTGATGACAATCAAATAACAATATTGTTAGAAAAAAAAGAATGTCTTTGATAAGTGTGTTAAGTGCGCAGACACAAAGACTATATAGATGCAGACGTAGACGCAGATGTAGACGCAAACGCAAACACAGACGCAAAGTCTATAAAGATGCAGACACAATTTCTATATAGATGCAGACACAAACGCAGTCACAAAGACTATACAGATGCAGACGCAGACATAGACGCAAACGTAAAGGCAAAATAGAAGCAAACAAGACGTAGATGATACCACGAAGATACACTAGTATGTCAGACAGTTATTTAGTTAGAGTTAGTTATAGAACTCAACTAAAGAAGCGGTTATCTAGAAGTGATTATCAAGAATCATGAAGTTGTTATCAAGAACAAAGAAGCAGTTAGAGACGAAGACTATAAATATTAGTCGCAGTCGAAGATGTAAAGAATGATAATGATCAGAAACAGAGAAAAAATGAGACAAGTTAGAAAGACTAGATAATCTGAGAGAAATGTCTTACTGTGCTTACCTACAATAGAGCTAACATTATTGTAACAAAAGCTCACAATCTTTTTCTAGTAAGACAAAGGTTCGAATCCTCTTCAAGGCATAATATTGAGAATGCTCATTGAATGAGCAATTCAATAAGAGATCTTGGATCGAATCAATATTTGAAAAGGTTGATAGCCTGGAGAGACTAAAATAGTGAAAGAATAGTTTGTAAGAGACCTGAAGAGGCTCTGAAAGGGAAAGAATACTTGTAATCATTTGAAGAATAGTGAAACAGTCAGATGAACTCTGAGGACTAGACTAGCCCACGGTTTGGTGTGAACCAATATAAAAATCGCATTGTCTATTCTCTACTCTTACTTTAGTTTACTTTGTTGTTAAAACTTTTAGAGAGATAAGTTGAGATTTATCTACATAATAAGTTATGATATTCTTCTAATAAGAAAGAAAAGTTTTCTTTTTCAGATTTTATATTAAAAAAAAGGAGGATACACCATTCAACCCCCCTTCTTATGTATCTAGTTTCTTGAACTTAAAGTCTTTACTAACGTGTGATTTACTTCAATTGGTATCTGAGGTCGGTTTCCTAGAACCACCTTTACAAAGTGAGGACAAAGATCCATGGCAGAATTACACATGTTCATAGCTGAAGGTGCCTCCGTCATAAGACCTCCTACGTTCAATGGTGAAGATTATCATTATTGGAAGGACAGGATGCGGCTCTTCATAGAATCCACACATATTGATCTTTGGGATATCATCGAGAGTAGACCATATAGACCAGTAGATGATGAAGGAAATACAATTCCTTGCAACAGATGGTCAGCGGATCATAAAGCCAGATTCCAATTAAACTCAAAGGCCAAGTTCTTTCTAAGTTATGCGTCGAGCAGAAGTGAATATGATAAAGTTCATGGATGCAAGACTGCGAAGGAGATGTGAGACACTTTATCCATCGCACATGAAGGTATAAACCAGGTAAAAGAGTCCAAGATAAGTATTCTTGTACATCAATATGAGCTGTTTAAAATACAGGAAGATGAGTCTATTAATTAGTTGTTTGGACGATTTCAAACTATCGTTAATAGACTTAAAGCTCTTGGGAGAATCTACGATAATCAAGATCATGTAACAAAGATTCTTAGAAGTCCACCAAGAAGATGGAGACCCAAAGTCATTGCTATACAAGAAGCCAAAGACTTGAGCAAACTAAAGCTACACGAATTACTTGGTTCCTTGAAGCTACACGAATTACTTAGTTCTTTGAAGATACACGAAGTAGAACTAGATACTGAGGATAAACCTATGAGAGACAAATCTATAGCGTTAAAGGCTGGTCAGAAGAATCACAAGACTCGGAGAAATAGAAGTTCTTCATTAAAGGCATTAAAGATTGAAGAAGTCAAGAAGGATGATACTAGTGAGTCTGATTGTAATTCAAGTGAAGATGATGATGAATTTTCTTTTATTTCAAGAAAGATCAGAAAGATGTGGAAAAAGAAAGCAAAACGAAGCAAATTTTTTTCTTTTGAGAAAAATAGCAAAGAAGATGCCAAGAACGAGAAGACCTCTATCATTTGGTACGAGTGCAACAAACCAGGACACTACAAGTCAGAATGTCCATTGCTGAAAAGAAAATCAAAGAAAAACAAAACAAGTAAGAAGAATATGATGGCAACGTGGGAAGATTTAGATTCATTTGAATCTAATTCTGATTGAAAAACATCAGAACAAGCAAATATATACTTGGTAGCTAAAAAGGAAGGTGACGAAGAGGTAACTTCTAACCTTAATGAACTTCAAGATGCATATTTAAAATTGTTAGAAGATTCACATAATATACTGAAATAGTATAAATCTCTAAAAAGAAAGTATGTCGAAAACTTGAGGATCACGGAAGTGTCGGAAAAAGAAAATGTCTCTCTTAAAAACAAGAAGACGTTATGAAAAAGGTTTCTAGTGATAGATCTGAGGAAATTAGTTAGTTAAAGCATAGGATTAATTATCTATTAGCAGATTTATCAACCTTTAATGAGAGTACAAAAAGAATGAATGATATGATCAATAACTATAGACACCCAAATGACAGGAGTGGTCTAGGGTTTATTAAGAATGATACTCGTTATAAAAAGAAGATTGTTCCTTATAGAAAGAAATTTTATCAATCCGATTTTCATCATTCTATGAATACTTATAAGACTAACCCACAAGGACCTAAGAAAATTTGGGTAACCAAAAAGAACATAATATCTGTTGCAGTTCTCCTTCCTTAGAAAAAGCAGCAAGCACCGGTGGTATTTGAATAGTGGATGCTTACGACACATGAAGAGAAGAAGGTCTATGTTTCTAGATCTTCAAGATAAGAAAGGAGAATCAGTAACTTTTGGAGACAACCAGTAGGGCGAAGTCATAGGAATTGGTAAAATTGGTAGGATTCCTTTGCATGCATTGACAATGTTCTGCTAGTTGAAGGATTAAAACATAATCTCATTAGTGTAAGTCAATTATGTGATTCTGGTTTTGAAGTGTTCTTTAATCAAAATTCTTTTGTAGTCAAGAACAAGGACGGGTCTATATTCTTTTCCAAAAGACGAAATAAACTTTATAAAATTAATTTAGAAGATTTGCAAACTCAAAATATTTCCTATTTTTTATCAACAAATGAAGAAAAAATGATTTGTCATAAAAAGCTAGGTCATGTTAGTTTCAAACATATTTCCAAGTTGATTAAACATGATTTGGTAAGTGGTTTACCAAAAATATGTTTTAAAAAGGATTTCTTTTGTGAAAGTTGTCATAAAGGAAAATAGGTTAAAACATTCTTTTCTTCTAAAAATATTGTAACTTCATCTAGACCTTTGGAATTATTACATATAGATTTATTTGGTCTAGTCCAACTAAGACATTAAGTCTTGGCAGAAAGAAGTATGATCTTGTTATTGTTGATGACTTCGCTAGATTTTGTTGGATATTAATCTTGTTACATAAAGATGATTCTTTTAGGTGTTTTAAAATTCTTTCCAAACAGTAACAAAATAAAAAAGGAATGTCTATTACTGGAATTAGGAGTGATCATGGTGGTGAGTTTGAGAATGAAAAATTCAGGATATGCCGTGAAGAGAATGGAATTTTCCACAATTTCTCTGCTCCTAGAACTCCACAACAAAATGGAGTTGTAGAAAGAAAGAACAGGATGATTTAGGAGATGTCAAGAACTATACTATGTGAAATGAATTTTCCTAAGTATTTCTGGGCAAAAGCTGTAAATACAGCTTGTTTTATTCAAAATAGAATACTTATGCGACCATTGTTGTAACACCCACATACCCCCATGAGGAAACATAGATGCTACACAAAATAGAACCAAAGTAATCCAATACATACTAATGCATTTCTAGAAACTCAAGGAGCATACATTACATTCGTCATTGATTGGGTCATACTCAAAACATAGCATACACATTTTATTTATCATACAAGCCTTAATCCAATTCCAAACTGTATTAAGGTTTTTACAAGCCATTAAGCAAAACACAAAATACAAAATATCTTATTACATTGAAGAACAACTAACAAAAACTGGACATTTCTAGAACAAAACAAAATCTTCATGGCCACTGCGGTTGTTATTGTCCCAGTCTTCATACCTTCCTATCTGAACCTACATGGGGCAAAACCACTGTGCTAAGAATAAAGCTTAGTGGGGAAAAACTAAACTAAACAGGATATAGGTTGACAACTATTTGAAACAGTCATCCAAACATTCATATATTCAAAATCACATCAGATAATAATAAGTGTTTACTCATCCATTTCCAAACCGAACCAAAATATAATGAATCTCAGAACATATCAAAACAGGTCACACATTTACTTCAGTGCAAAACTCACCAATTGCAAAATTTTAACTTTAACATATCAAATAAAACTTGTTTGTAATAAACAAAATTTTCTTATTTCAGAACAGAGCTCAGATGTTTCAGATCAAAGCTTATTTGTATCAAAAATGAGCATATAATAAAATACAAAACAAGTTTGTTTGTTAATCCTTTATACAGAAGTGGGTAACGGGACTAATACAGGAGATACCGTGATCAGTATCATAGAACAGGAGAGACTTATGTCTCAATAATAGGAGACACTGAAGTGTCAGTAACAGGAGACAACGAAGTGTCAGTAACAGGAGACACCGAAGTGTCAGCAATAGGAGACACCAAAGTGTCACAGGAGCAGCTGCATACCTTTCTAGGCATGCCTATTTACCCACATCTAGGACTTAACAGTTTTAAAACAAACCATTTTAGATTCCAAAATTTTATGCAAAAGATGAAGTACAACATATGTCTTTATTCTATTTTTCTCCAAATGACTTATTCATTGGCATTTGATCAAACATAACATACCTTATGAATACAATTATGTGCAATTATACATCAATAGAAGTGTTGAGTCATCACACATTATGTATAGGGACACAATTATAAGGCACTTCCAATACAGTCCTAACTATCAAACTCCTCAGACAATTGATGGTCCGATATTATCACAATATTATTGCAGAAATTCCCAATTCACATACATCCATATTCAATCCACAATACATAAGCCTTTGGAATTCATTCATTCACGAACACACCCAGTAATTCAACATTGTACACCATACATTCTTTACATTATCATCTCAATTAATCATGCATAATTAATCTAACTATTACTCAATTAACCTTATATAGTCATCAACTGAACAAAATCCCATTTTTTTTCACCTTCCTAACCATTTCTCACAATTGTGGGATAAGGGACCCGAAATTTCCAAACGGCTATTTTCACAGGACAGATTTTGGTTCAGTTTTGTTTGACCATTTTGACATAGAAAATGAGGTTTTTGGGCAATACTTCCTTCTAAAACATTGTTCCTATATGTCTTAAGTTTCTATAGAACTAATATTCAGACCATTGGGACATCTAAATCATGACATATAAACAGAATACCACAAGATACTCCAAAACGGGGGCAGCATCAGGTCACCTTTTTCGATCTCATTTTCCAAGGTCACAGGGCCAGAAATAAGTTAAAGTATCTTCCAGAGATATTTAGATCTATGTCTTAGGTTTCATACGAAACTAAAATCACACAATTTGGGGGTCTCTAGATTGCTGTACGGATCAAACAATATGACTGACTCAAGCAAACCTTAGACAGAATTTCACTACACATTGTTTCTTGTCATCTTCAACCAATTCTATCCAAGATAGCACGAAAATAACAAGAAGGCAACATCCTAGAAACAATTTCATATCCAAATGAATCTTTATATCCATTCAACCATACACGAAATAGAAACCATCAAAGTAAAATCCCAAACCTTAAAATTGACAAAGTAGTTCTTCTAATGCTTTTCCTTTCCTTTCTCTTTAGTTTTGCTTGAATCACCAAGTGAAAAATGATGGAATGAAGAAGGTGAAGTGGAAAGGAGAAACGAGGAAGTTAAACTCTCAAATTTTCGTGCATCTCGCCTCTCCATATGCCTTTTCAAGAATGTTCTAGTCTTAGAAACATATTTCAATCTCATTGGTCCATATTTCATAATCCTATTGGACCATGTGTTACAATCCGGTTGGACCACATGTTACAAGTTTATTGGACCATGTGTTGCAATGATATTGGAACATTTGTTACAATTCTATTGGACCATGTGTTATAATTTTATTTGACCATGTGTTACGATTCTATTGGGACACATGTTTTAATCTTATTGGTCCATGAGTTAACTTTAGGAAAATTTGAATATTGGTCCTTCTTCTTCCTTAAATTCCCACATTTGCCTATACTCTTATCAATTAATTTTATTACCCTATGTCTTAATTTTCTAATGACATAAATTTCATGAAATTTGGTTAATTATATCGGAAGTTATACCCCAAATACTATAGGCTATTCGAAACAAGGACATCACCCAGAACTCAACTTCAAACCAGAATTCAAAATGCGTAGAGGTAGAATAAGATTTAGCTTCCTTCATGGAAGTTGTAGATAAATCTATCTATTTTCATCTGAATTTAAAATAATCCAATTTTGATGTCTAAAAGTCAAGATATAGCTGAAATACCAAAGTATGTTCAGTAGTTAAACCAAAATTTAGCATATGACCACCATCTTTCCATCACTCAATTCTCATCATCTTAGCACATATTCATGACAATTCAAATCTCATAACACTTGTATTAATACATAATATTAAGTTTAAAATTCCCTCACATGTTTAATTCTGAATTCCAACTCCAAAGAACAATCCAATCATGCGTGTATTGCTATAAATATGTAACATTTCATCTAGGGTATATATTGGGGCCTTACAATTGTTAAATAAAACTCCATATAAGTTATGGAATAGAAGGAAACCTAATATATAGTACTTTCATCCATTTGGTTGCAAGTGTACTATATTGAATACAAAAGAAAGTCTGGATAAATTCGATTCTAAGTTCTATTCGGGAATTTTTCTAGGATACTCTTTATCGTCTAAAGCTTATAGGGTTTATAATCTTACTTCTAGATCTATTGAAGAATCTATTCACATTAAGTTCGATGATAATTCTCAACCAGATAGAAGTAATGATACTGATGATGAAACCTTAGTAGTATCCTTAGGTGATAATGAGCATATGTCACCAATAGATGTACCTCTAGATAAAGTAAAAAAGGTTCCTGAAAATTCTAGTCTAACAAACGACTAGAAATATAAGTCCTCTCACCCAGAAAATCTGATTATAGGAGAAACTTTAGATGGTGTGAGAACTAGCTCTAAATTCAGAAGGGAAGCAATTTTATTTTTATTTCTGAAATAAAGCCTAAGAAGATTGATGAAGCTCTTGAAGATGAAGCTTGGATTTTAGCCATGCAAGAAGAACTGAATCAATTTACTAAATGTAAAGTTTGGTCTTTAGTTCCCAGACCCTCTAATAAATCTATAATAGGAACTAGATGAGTTTTTAAGAATAAGTTAGACGAGTCAGGTACAGTAAGTTGTAATAAAGCTAGGTTAGTAGCTCAAGGCTATAATCAACAAGAAGGAATAGACTATAATTAAACGTATGCTCCTATAGCTAGATTAGAAGCTTTTAGGATTTTACTTGCATATACTGTTTATCGTAATATAAAGCTGTTTCAAATGGACGTAAAAAGTGCCATTTTGAATGGTTTTATAGATGAAGAAGTATATGTAAAGCAACCTCCTAGTTTTGAAGATCCTAAGAAACTAGATAATGTCTATAGACTTTATAAAGCTTTATACGGCCTGAAACAAGCTCCTCGAGCTTGGTATGATCGTCTGAGTTCATTTCTGATTGAAAATGGTTTTAAAAGAGGACATGTAGATAAGACGCTGTTTAAAAAATGTATTGAGAATGATTTCATCATAGTACAGATATATGTTGATGATATTATTTTTGGTGC
>JANZXR010046832.1:0-13238 GCA_027575705.1 Erythroxylum echinodendron | reverse complement strand
AGTTGAGATATGCTAAATAGAGAGATATTCTGATAGTGATCACACTTTCCTTGGTTATTATAGGTCATCTTCTGTAGAAGCCCACGATGTAGAGTCAGTTGACAGGGAGTCTGTAGGAGTCAATGTAGAGTCTCCTATACCTGAGCTTGCTCAAATGCCTCCGAGAATTCCCGTGAGGCGAGAAAGAAGATATGATAAGCTGAGAAAGTAGGGAGCTGTAGACTTCTACGGAAGTACAGACCCGGCTAAAGCAGAAGGATGGCTGGAGCGAATTGAAAGAGTATTTGACCAGATGGATTGCGAAGCAGATGAAAAATTCCATTATGCTTTCTCACTCCTGCAAGGTCCCGTATATCAGTGGTAGAAAACTGTTCCTGGCAGTACCACCAGACCTTGTAGTTTGACCTAGGAGGATTTCCTGAGAGTGTTCCGAGAGAATTATATGCCAAAAATTTATATGGATCAGAAGATGAAAGAATTTTTAAACCTGAAGCAAGGTAGACTTACGGTGGCTGAGTATGAGGTCAAATTTAATGAGCTAATGGGGTATGCGACTCTAATGATCCCAACTGAAGAAGAGAAATGTAGACGATTTGAGGATGGGCTGAATATGGAGATCCGAATGAGAATCAACATTTCTAATTTGAATAGTTTTACTAAGCTTCGAGCAGCCTCGATTAGAATTGAACAATTTTTGAAAGAGAGTCAGGCCACAAATAAACAGGAGGTTAGAGGTAAGAGGCAAGATAAGTCTCCGGCTGATTCTGGCATAAAAAAGCGACAGAATAGATCATGTCGATTTCAGTCTAGATTGAGACAATCTAGATCTCGAGGGAGAGGCAGAATAGTTCGGTCTGGGGGAGGTAGAGGACAAACGTCTACCAGTCAGTTTTACCAATTGCCTGAATGTGAACATTATGAAAAAAGGCACGGTGGCGAGTGCTGGCGGATATGAGCACCAGATTAAGGTCTGCCCTGAGATGTTAGAAGTACAGTCTGGAATTAGAGGGAGAACCAGAACTGAAAACACAGTCCAACAAAGTAGAGCTGGCAGATCTGCACAGAGAGGGAGAGGTGGAGGTAGAACTCAGTTATCAGGGCCCAGTGCCGAAACTGAGGTATGAAGTAGCCAATCGCAACCTCAAGTTAGGGTTTACGCAATTACATACGGCTAGAACAATTATTTGTGAGACATTTATAAGACTTAAGATATATGAACGTTAGACATAAGTTATTTGTGACTTACATATTGTTTGGCACATTCATACAATTGTACACGCTTTCATTTGGCAATTCCAGGTAAGCATGACAAATTGTGATTATGATAAATGGTGAATCAGTGAAGATAAATAGCATACGTGAGGGACTAGCAATGGACCCACGTATAATATTGTTTAAGTTAGGAAGACTCCACTCCAGTTTGTAATTATGACAAATGGTGAGTCAGTGGATATAAATAGTACACGTGAGGGACATGGAATGGACTCACGTATTATATTGGCTAAGTTAGGAAGAATCTACCATAGTTCTGATTCCTTACTGAAACACTATATATTGCGATTCTCTCCCCTGACCTTCATCACCGAGTAGCGGTCTAGTGGCTATTGTGGTGCTGATTTCTATTTCCGTGTTAGAATACTTGCTAAGCGAGTAAGTGATTGTAATGTTGTTTCTACTGTGTAAATAAGCATGTGCATGTTGGATATACATACTTGTATGAAAAGGGGTTCACAGTGTAGAGAATAGATATGAGGGTTTTGGATGTTGGTTAACTTGAAAAGCGAACGCCGAAGAAAGGAAATGCAGAAATAACATATAAGTATGTATAGTAGTCTGTGATTCTGGTATTTTTGTGAGCTTTGGCTTTTTAAGCGATTTGGTGTTCTGGAGTTAAAAAGAGAGTAGTATAGATGATATTTTCATGTTGGAGTTATAACAGCAATGAAAACGATGTATAGAATTCATATAGGCATGAAAGATGATAAGTTATACTTTATCTGTCGAGATGCATACTTATATGAACCAGACTTCGTCTGTGTCTTGATTTCTCTGCTACCAAACTTCTTCTGTATTGTTTCTTCTGTGATGATGTCATCTTCCTCTGTATTGCTTCGTCTGTATTCTGGTTTTCTCTGTCTTTTGGCTCTTCTATCTTTTGCTTCGTCTGTCTTTTGCTTCGTCTGTGTACTGCTTCTTTTGCTTCTTGCATTCGTTTGCTTTCGACCTAAGTGGCTGAACTTTTTCTATGTTATTCGTTTGCTTTCGACCTAAGTGGCTGAACTTTGTCTATGTTACTGTTCATGGACTTAGTCTATGTTACTGTTCATGAATTTCGTTTATGTTACTGTTCATGAACTTCGTCTATGTTACTGTTCACAAGTATCGTTTGTCTTTCTGTTCACAGACTTCCTCTGTGTTACTATTTACGAACTCCTTCTGTGATGACGTCAGCTTCCTCTGGTTGACGTCATCTTCTTCTGTAAATCATCTACTTCTGTGTTTTGCTTCTTCTATTTTTTGTCTATAACTATCTTCTGTCCCATTTTTGACCCCTCAGAATATAGAATTGGCCTTGCAGGTCTTCATAAAATTTTAGATCCTAGAATCCTCTTTCAAACCATATAAAGAACACCTTGATCCGATCCTTCTAGAGAAAGTTATGGCGATTGTAAAATATCCTCTGTGTCACTATTTCTAAACTTCTTCTGGGTTACTGTTCATTGCATATCTTCTGTCCTATTTTTGACCCTTCAGAAGATAAAATTGGCTTTTGAGGTCTTCATAGAGTTTGTACATCTTGTTGCTCTCTTTTGAATCATATAAAGAACAATTCGATCCGATATCTGTAGAAAATGTTATGCTAATAGTAAAATTTCTTCTGTGATGACGTCAACTTCCTCTGGGTGACGTCATCTCCTTCTGTAAATCATCTTCTTCTATAACTCATCTTCTGCTATAAGGACGTATTGTCTGTAAAGATGCATCTTCTGTGAATACACTTATATCCATTGCACCCTCCCCTAAGTTTACGAGAGGCCTGAGAGAGTGCCATGCAAAGAGGCCAATAAGAATTGAATCGTGATATTGCTGGTTTACAAGAAGCTTTGATAAAAGAGAGAGAGGTTATGAAGAGACCCCAAAATTGACATTGAACATGCATCGTGCATATTTTCTATACGTTGATATATTTAGTACGTTTGCACAAAAGGTGATAATTGTGAATGTGTTTTGTTTGTTTTAGAGGAGCACGTCGGACCACAGTCGGATATTGCCGAACCATCCAGGCAATAGCTTCTGGGAGCATAGTGTGAGTCAACTTAGATGTCTTCCTATGATTGATTTGATTTATGTGCACCTTGATTCTGTCAAACTTCCAATATTATTGAACTGTTGTGTGCTGTTTCTGAATTTCAGATCTGAGGTCCGAGGAGTTTAATAGTTGGGCATGTATTGGGAGTACTTTGTTGTGATATGAATTTGACTTTCGCTTCTCAACGATAGTTGAATGCCGGACTAGGGTCCGATGATTATAAAACCATCATCTGAACATTTGTATGAGATTTTGTGTATGATCTATTCAGTATTTAATGTATTTCATAAAATATATGCTCAGATAAAGGAGTTGTGACCTGAGATGCCAGTTAGAAGCGCTTCCACGTAGAGCTTTACTTTGTGATTTATATGTTCTGCACGTAGAGCTATGCTCCGTGAATTTGTTCTGATTGAGCCCTATGGGCCAAACTTTGTATATGTGTGTGAAAGGCACTCAGTCACAACAATAAGAACAAATATGAGTCTCATGCATGTTTCATGTAATTACGTGCGCAATATGTAAATGATATGCAATTCGTAATGTATGGTTGCCTGTTATACTAATTTCATAATGGATGCTTATCTGATTGAATGAATAATTGTAATATATGTGTTGTGTTTGTGTAATCCGGTGAATTCATCAATGATGGTTCACTCATTGAGTTCGCAAAACTCATCAAAATTTGTATCGTGGCTTTTCAGGTACAAGTCAGGAGACCTAGGCTATAGTCAAGACATAAAGTTTTCGTGAATAGAGATATGGATTAGAGGTCTATCGAATGACTCCCGAACTGACTCCCGAAGGAACATAGTTGTATCATTTTGTAATTTTGTTAGAACCTGTATAGAGTTTTGTAAACAATCGTTAAGAAGAACAATATATGTTTTATCAGTAAATGAAGTGAACGTTTTAAGAGAAAATGATAACGATTTCAAGTATGTTAGATGATGCCATGTGTGAGTTAGATTTGTGTTATTGCTCCAACATATCATTATCGTGGGTTATATTCCTAAAATCTTAGGTGCGTACCCTATGGTAGTGGGATGTTACAATATTAGTTGAATTAGAATTTGGGGCGGCTACAGTGTTTTTTACTAATGCAATCTATCTTATTTGATTAACAAATATTAGAACAATGTCTAACCTTACTACCACCAAACCTACATCGTTCCCTTTTCCACATAACGTTTAAGCTTTCTTTGGATAAGGGTCAATAACTTTATTAGTATCTTGAAAGTTATAGAAGGCTCATTGATAGACTACTTTATTTAACAATGACCAGGCCATACATCTCTTATATTGCCTAACACATTAATTAGTTTCTTCTACTACTTTTAAGGAGCCTCATATGCAAAATGCCTTTAATGTCCTAAGATATCTTAAAGAAACTATCTTAAGAGGTTTATTCTACCCAATAAAATAATATCTTATATTAAATGGCTTCTCTGATGTT
This sequence comes from Erythroxylum echinodendron, assembly GCA_027575705.1. Classification (NCBI taxonomy): domain Eukaryota; kingdom Viridiplantae; phylum Streptophyta; class Magnoliopsida; order Malpighiales; family Erythroxylaceae; genus Erythroxylum; species Erythroxylum echinodendron. The sequence continues at coordinate 8,472 of JANZXR010046832.1, read as the reverse complement.
GATTAGCTTCATCTTTGATGATATAAAGATTTTTTCTAGCTATTATATCTCCATGGATCAATCTCTTATTTCTAGGTTAAAAAAGAAATAAAATACAATTTCCTGGTCCTCATAGAGGCTTAGTACATAAGCATAGCAACCGTAACTTGTGAACTTCTATGGCTCAACTACTTTCTTCAAGATCTACATATTCTTATGTAGCTTATAGGAACCCTACTTTGTGATAACAAAGTTGCACAATAAATGCCACAAATCCTTGTTATCATGAATGAATAAAATAACTTTATTTTGATTGTACTTTCACTAGAGATAAGGTACAAGAAGGTTTTTTATATACTTCCTATATCCCTTTACATTTACAACTTTGTAGATATAATGACCAAAGCCCTAAATCAAGTGCAACATCAGTTTCAAGTTGGGTCTTATAGAGGCTTTAACTTAAGGGAAATGTGAAATATATAATAACATATTGTAATTAATTTATAATTTTCACATGTACAATTAATTATAGCTTTTTAGAAATTTGTGGTAATAAGGAGGTTTTACTTGTATATAAGTATGATATAGCTATATTAATTGATGATGGCTTTTATATTCTATCTCTCTCTCTCTCTTTTCACTTTTCTGTAAATTCTTTGGATTTCTTATAATCCTCAAAAAAGCAAAACTATAGTAAGAACAAACATTTCCATTGAATCAAAGCAACAAATGTTATCACTGTATAAAGAAGAATAGACCTAGGGAGAAATTAAATATGTTGGCAATCATATAATATAAATAAAACACTAGACTAATACCTAAATCACATAACTAGTAGCATACCCTTAATAAAGCTACAACAACTTTGTAGTAGTAATGGGTTGATGATTGTTAGTAAGTGATGAAAACTTCAACATAGAGTAAGAAATGAGAGGAGTATGCTCCGAGAGTGACATTAGAGATTTAAAGTGAAATGAGAGTTAGGGAGAACTGATATAGGGAAATTAATTTTGTTTAACTTAATAGTTTTTCTCAATTCTTATTTTCTATCGGATATTTATAATATACCATATTGATTAATATATTTCTAAAAACTATTCATATAATTCAAAACGATAATTTAGTATGTATTAAATATTTTTGTACTCTTTCTATGATAGAAAATTCCTAGCTTTGGCTTTACCTACCATGCTTTGATTGTAGGACCAAACATAACAAATATAAATGATGAATAAATATATTGAGCTACTTCAACTTTAGGCATGTCTCCTTGATCTCTTATGCTTTCAATATTGAATGTTTAATTAAAGATCAAGGAAACAAATAAATCACTAGAGTAATTATTTATCAATTCATTCTTTTAAATATATTAATGCACCATTTTTTATTTTCCTCATACTTTTAGAGGAGTGCTCTAAACTTTTGACTTTAGATGCACCAAAAGAATAGTAGGCTTTAGTTGTTCATAAGTATATTTCATATTATTGTGGACAAATCAATTGTTGATTATTTGGTCAATTATAATTGGCATAAACTATTAATATGAGGGTTTTTTAATTCCTTTTGAGTTCAAAAATTAATTATAATAGTAAAATGAAAAAATTAAACTTTAAACTTGCTTTATTATATGTTAGATTAGCAAACTTATATGAAGATATGCTAGAATTAATTCTACTTTTACTTGCTAATTCTGATGGAATTAACAAACTTATGCACATCTCCATGATATTTAATATTAGTCAAGAAAACAATTTAATATTTCAATTGTTAACTTTTTTATTTTGTTCTAGTTAGTTATATATTAAGTGTGGATGCCATTTAAAGCTCTTAGTCTTTTATAATTTATTCTAATTAAGACACATAGCTTGGATCCATATGCAAACCATAATAGTATGTTTGGATCCATTTGCAAACAATAATATTATGTATCTTTGAAAGCTAGAGGTTGAAGAACCTCATACCACGGCTAATAACGCATGCAATGTTAAAGACATTGATATTAGAAGAATTAGAAAGGATGAAAATACAATCGTCACTTAAATTAACACCAAACATAAAGGGATTTAGTTCAATTATGAACTTGAAGTAGAAAAACCAAAAGCTAACTTTACTAAAGGATCGAGAAACACCATAAGATTTAAGTAATGCAATTTATCTTATTTTCTTAACAAATATTAGAACAAGTGTATTATATTAAATACGAAATATTCTTTTTTGCAGGCCTATATTGTATTGAAGAGCGCCACTCATTCTTTTTTCTTTGTAGCATGAAGTTGTTCGTCCATCCAAGTTAGTCATCTAGCTAATGTCTACCACATGTATTGCTTTAATAATATGATTATGATATGTTTGAGTTTTGTGTGAATACAAAGGAGGTCTTGATTTTGTGTTGTTGTTTAGAATATTCTTATAATCATTTATGAGGTTTTACGTTCTTCTTTAATAGTCTAAGCATTTATTGTATGTGGAATGAGTTTGAGATGTTATGGATGATTTGAGGCATTAATAAACCCCTAGGACAATATATAGGCTAGAAACCCGTGATGGAGCTCCCGTGAGACTTATTGGTAAAAAATTTCATGAACCTAGGAGTCACAATAAGAACTTACTTTCTTGATTCACAGGTGTAAACAATGCCATGTACAATAGTATTGAAATCAATTGTAGGTAATTAATTCAAACATAAATATTTCAACTTCAATGTGATTAATGCAAACTTAGTATTAACATAAGAAATTTATACGTTTAATAGACAAGACTGTTCTTTGTTTAATAAACCCCTAGGATGATATATAGGCTAGAAACCTGTGATGCAGCTCCTGTAAGGCTTATCGACGAAAAATTCCAAGAGCCTAGTAGTCATAGCAAGAACTTGCTTTCTAGATTCACAAATGTAAACAATGCCACATACCATAGATTAAAATAAATTTTAGGTAATTAATTCGATTGATTAATACTTAGGGGATGTTGTGTAAAGTTTAGATGTTCTATAAACTTAGGGGACATGAAGGATACTAACTATGAAATCACTCTTTTAAATTAACAGTTTTGTGGAAATGAGTAATGTTGATAGATCTTGATGCATAGACGATTAACACCTGATGGTTTCATTAATCTTGAGTTTGTTGAGAGAGTTGAATCTTTTATTCATTATGTATGTCCTCAACTTGCATATATAGATGGCCCAAATATCAGATGTCTATGTAAAAAGTGCAAACACATTTGCTTCCTTCCTATTGATGAAGTGAATGGGCATTTGCTAAGAAAATGGTTTATCGCAAATTATTTTGAGTGGACACGACATAGGGAGCTATTGATTTGTAGCACCTCAAGGGGTAATGAAGTAAACTTGATAGTGATTGTAGATGAGTTTGAAGGGAGACTGGATTTAGAACAAATAATGTGGGTGTAACTAAAAATCCTTACATGCAAATGGTTTATGATGTAGCCGATTATACCTTTCAGGAAAATATAGAAAATCTTGAAGAATAACCAAACCCACATGTAAAAGAATTTTTTGACTTACTACACTCAACTGACCAAGAATTATGTCTAAATTGTGAGACAATGACTCAATTGTCTTCAATTGCTCAAATATTGAAAATAAAGTGTGAAGGACATATTTTTGATCGTAGTTTTGATAAAATTCTTGAATAGTATAATGAATCATTGCCTCCTAATCATACAATGGTTGATAGTTTTTACAATATAAAGAAACTCGTTAAAAGTCTTGGTTTGCCTGTTGAAAAGATTGATTGTTGTAAATTGAGATATTTGTTGTACTAGGGAGATAATGTGGAATTACAAGAGTACAAATTTTGTGGCCAATCTAGGTTCAAGTCTATAAAGCGTTCTATGAAACAGAAATTAGTACCTTGAAAGCAGATGTATTATTTCCCGCTAACTTCGAGACTTCAAACACTATAGGCTTCTTATGTTATTGCATCTCACATGAGATGGTATAATGAACACGAATAGGAAGATGGAATAATAAGTCATCCATCGGATGCACTGGTATGGAAACATTTCAATAACTCCCATTATAAGTTTGCAGTTGAAAGTCAAAATGTTAGGTTGGGATTATCGACAGTGGATTCCAACCTTTTGGTCAATACGACCAATAATATTCCTTATGGCCAATCATAATTACTCCTTATAATTTTCCTCCATAGATAGTATGAATGAGACATATATGTTCTTGATAGTGATTGTGCTAGGGCCTACAAATCTAAAGCATAAAATTAATGTATTCTTACAATCATTGATATCTGAATTGCAACATCTTTGAGAAATTGGTGTTCAGACATATGATGTGTCTCTGAAATAAAATTTTGTATTAATAGCAGCTTTAATGTGGATCATTAGTGATTTTCTGGCCTATGCTATGTTGTCTGGATGGAGTACAGCAGGGAAATTGGCTTGTTCTTGTTATGGCAATGATTCTTATTCTTTTAATCTTCTAAACGGGGGCAAAATATGTTGGTTTGATAACCATAAGAAATTTCTTCCTCCAGATCATTCATTTAGATTCAACAACAAAAGTTCATTAAGAGTAGGATGGTACAAATACCTCCTCCTCCTTACAAAGCTAGTAACGAGATATTGCAGGAGATTGATGAATTAGGGTTGCTGAAAGTTACAGAATTTAGAGCTGATGAAGTTAATACAAGCATTAGTAAAACCTTTGATTGGAGAAAACAAATCATCTTTTGGGATTTGCCATATTAAAAAAATAATTTGGTATGTCATAATCTAGATGTGATGCATATTGAAATTTTTTTTGACAATTTATTCAATACCATAATGAATATTGAAGGGAGGATAAAAGACAATGCAAAATCATGAGCTGATTTGAAACTTTTTTGTAGAAGGAATGAATTACACAAAGATCTTCATACCAGTAAATATCCAAATGCATGTTACACTTTGGACAAAAATCAAAAGGAAATTTTGTGTGAATGGTTGAAAAGTATAAAGTTTCCTGATGGCTATGTTTCAAACTTGGCATGATGTGTAGACATGAGGAAGTACAAATTATTTGGGATGAAAAATCATGATTGTTATATGTTTATGTAAAGGCTAATTCCAATTGCATTTCAGGAGTTGCTACCGAATAAGGTTTGGGAAATTATAACAAAATTAAGTTTGTTTTTTAAAAACTTAACATCATCTAAAATAAAGTTGGCTAAAATGGAAAAACTAAAAAAGGAAAATTTTAGTAATTTTGTACAAATTAGAAGGATTTTCCTCTAAGCTTCTTTGACTGTATGAAGCATCTACCTATGCATTTAGCACACAAGGCTAAACTTGCCGGTCCAGTTCAGTATTAATGGATGCATCCGCTTGAGAGGTAATGAAACAAAAATATTGTAATTGAAGTAATAACATATTTTAATAACATAATTGTAATAATCCTATTCGCTAATGTAGGTATTTGCATCACTTGAAGAAAAATGTCAAAAACAAGGCTAGAGTTGAAGGTTCAATATGTAATGCTTATTTAGTGGAAGAAGCTAGTACATTTTGTTCACATTATTTTGAGCTGCATGTTCACATAAAAGAAAGAAAAGTTCCTCGTAATGACGATGGGGGAGGAATGGGAGATGCTGATGGTAACTTATCCATTTTCACGTATCCTAGACAAACATATAGATGATCAACAAGAAGAATGTTAACAGAGGAAGAAATTGAGGCTGCTTATGGTTACATTTTATTGAATTGTCAAGAGGTTCAACCTTTTGTACAGTAAGTTGAAATTGATTGTTTAAGTTTTGAAATCTAGTGTTATTCACAACTGTAATACATAATAATGTTTTTAGATTATACAAGAAATGGTTACGTGAGCTAATTCTTGAGAAAAAATAGGATGATATCAATAAAGAATTTGGAAGACACTTTTCTCGATGGTTCGAGAAATATGTAAGTTTTCACTTACAATTATTGAAATGAATGAATGATAACATTAAAGCGTTCAAATGACATTATACTGTTTAATATGATAATTTCTTTTATGTAAGCGTTAGAAAATCCAATAGAGAACAAGTTCATATGTGATCTTACGAAAGGACCTTTGTAAACTGTTAAATCGTATCTGGCGTATTTCGTTAATGGTTGCATATAGGGAGAGTTGATGGATTGCTATGGTAAAATTATTAAGATACTTGAAATTGAGTACCCTACATTGCCAATAAAGCGAAATATGATATTTAAGTGTGACTAGTTTGATCTAACTCCAAATATTAGTACAAAAGTACATAGTTGATACAATTTAATTGAAATCAACTAGCGAAGAAGATTTAGACAATTTGAACCTTTCGTGTTGGCAATACAAGCAATCTAAGTGTAATATGTCCCTTTTCCCAGCTTACAACGAGATAAGTCAATTGATTGGTCGTTTGCAAAATTAAACCTAGAGGTATTTTTGAATCACATGGAAAAGGAGAACAGAAAGTTGAAAGTGAAGCGTTTCAGGAAGATATTTATGAAATAAATGCATCTGTTACATATGACAAGAATGAACCTTTGAACAATCCAAATAATGAATGTGTTGAAATTTTATCTAAAGAGGACGAGGAGGGCGAGAGATATAAAGAGGAGCCTGAGTTTTATTCTAATTCTTTAGAAAAAGAAGATGATGATAATTTCGATTTACAATTAAGTGCTGATAGCGATTAGTTTGTGTTTGTAATAGAATATTATATTCAATAAATCAATTATTGAATTTTCAATATATTGTTATATATTAAATTAAAATTGTTATATTTTTGGAATATTCGATTAAATATGAAATTAAAGTTAAATATGCCACCAAAGAGAAAATATGATATAATGCAACCAAGGTTTAGACCACGATTTGGAGCCAATTACTACTAAGTGAAGCATCACATTCTGTACTTGCAACCAAATCAGATGTTGTACCTCTAACTACTACACTTGCAGATGAGGCATCACCTTCCATACCTATTGCTACACCATCCACCACCCCTATACTGACAAAGATATCAGGGATAAATGATACGGATGAAGGAGGCGGCCTCTATCCTGAAGCTGAGGGAGTTGATGGAAGAACTTACATCACAATTGTCAACAATCTGTAAGTGAAAATACATGAAACAGCATGTGTTTATAATTAACTTATAGGTTTAAATTTAAAAATGTATTTGTTTTATATTAGGTTGATTCCGTCTAGACCGTGCTCAAGAAACATGACATCCAAACTTAAGGAGAAGATTGATCTTGAGGGTTATATATGGAAGAATATCTCTCAAGCAACAAAGGATTTTTATTATCAAGAGTTTGAGGTACAACAAAATGTATCTTTTGTAATTTTTTAATTAATTTTATATATTAATTACATAACTATTGTAGGTTATAAGTACTTTTCGTATGTTTTTCCTCTTTTTTAGAAAGAATTTTTTTCGAGATTCTGAATTTGACGCGATTATTTATAAAGTATGGGAGAGATGAGCTCATACACGTTATAGAGACTTTGTTGGTGCGATACATAAGACTGATGTACGACCTCCTTATATTTCTGAAGAAATATGGAGTCGTTGGTAGCAGTAATACATCACCTGAGGCAATGTCCATTTTAGAGCATAATTTTACCAACAAACGCGGAGGACTAATGGGCGAGAGTCTTCTATTACATACTGGAGGATCTATTACCCATCACGAGCATGCAGAGAGACTTGTAAGTATCTACAATTTACACCTTCTTACTTTTTTACTTTGATGTATTTCAATTTAATTTGATGTGTGAATTTTGGAATAAAAATATGTGTATTATGGAGAATGACAATGTTATAAATGTGTGGTGTCATATATGGTTGTGTTTTTAAGTTATTTTCTTTATTCAACAGGGGGTAAATACAATGTTGCGAATACCGCACCAAACTCGGTACCGAATTGAGTTCTGGAACGGTACTGTACCGGTACAGGTCAATACCGAGTACCGTTTCGGTCAATTTTTTATATTTATGAAATAGTCCCTCAAATTTTTAAAATTTGCAAAATAGTTTACTGATATATTGTACAGTTATATACTGTATAGTTTCCTATTTACAAGTTTACATCAACCCTTTTTTTAAAAATCATAATAACAAGTAATAATCACAATTAGTAATTTAATATAAATTGACAATAATTTTTAAATATTTCACATATAAATAATAACCTCAATTAATATGAAAAAAGGCAATCATCATAATATAAATATAAAAATAAGAATAATACAAAGTTTAAAATATTACAATAATACAATTTCAAATTTTTAATAAATAATAATCCATCAAAACATCCAATACAAAAACAATAAATATCCTTTAACTATTACAATTTCATCGCGACGAGGAAACAATCAAGTTGAAGTCAAACCTGAAACAAAAACATTTACAATTACATCACATATATAAATTTTAACATAAACTGATAAAAATCAAATATAAGTAAAATTAAAAGAAGATGAAAAATAACCTGCAACGAAATTCAATC
>JANZXR010046761.1:0-13243 GCA_027575705.1 Erythroxylum echinodendron | reverse complement strand
CACGATAGTACCCTTCGTCTGTTTCAAAACCAATTCATCACCCATAGGAGCATCACTACAAATCCCAATCTATCGTCTATTTATCACCTTTAACACTTTCATCTTCGACTTTGGACCATGGGAACTAGGACTAACATTATGCCATTAGTCTGAGAGTGTTCCTATATGACTCCACACATATAATATATATATGCCCAATATTCTCACTTATCATGAATATGTACTCATCATAACAAATTCACTTAACTCTGAGGCTTTGTTTATCTCATTCACATTCTTATATAAAATCCGATCATATTGGCGTGTCTAACATTCTCATTACTACACATCATTTTTCTTGTAACATTAATCATGTCTATTCCTTTTTCCATATACATATCCTCAATCATTTCAGAATTGTTGATGCATCATGAGTATAAAATTCAAATCTTAGTTTCCCCCTAATACCTTCTCATACAAAATCATAAACTTTTATCACAATACTCATACAACCATTCTATGTTCAAGTGCAACCTTTCAAGGTCGTAGAAACATTTAGTTTCTTTCTATGTCCAATTGCCACCTCCAACACCATCCCCATCTCCATCACCGTGAGGCTTTTTTTCTAACCCTTTTCTTTTACATTTAGTCTTTATTTTTGTTTTATTTTATGTTACTTCTTTCCATGTGTGTTTGTTTGTCTCCTTCTCGCATTGAAAACAATGTATTGTTCAAGTGTGGGGAGGATTGTGTGTTTTGCTTTGAGTGTGAATTTTGCGTATTGTATGATGGTTTATTTAGGTTGCATATTGTGAATTGAGAGAATGTGTTTATGGCTTAGGTGGAATGAAATCAATTTAATTTTGAACATAATCTATTAGGTTGTGAAGAGTCATTAGCTTGCTAAATTAGTGATATGGGTTCTTTGGCTAAATATGCAAGTTAATTAGGATTTAGTGTTAGTTTATCACCCTATAAGTTGTCACATTCATTCATAATTTTAGGTCTTTTGACTAAAGTAGCTTTACTAATATTTTTCATGAAAACAAGTAGCTAAAGCAACAAGGTAGGCATTAAATAATAATAATAATAATAATAATAATAATAATAATAATAATAATAATAATAATAATAATAATAATAATAAGTTTGTAAATTTTAAATAAATAACTATTCCACTAGCCTTTGGGTTATGAATAGAGTTAGTAGCCAGTTGCGAACGTGATGTAGTTGAGTAACCAGATTGACATCCATCATAAATGTGTGCCTTCGTGTCAAAAGGCTATAATGACGTTCCAATCAAGCAACTTAATAAAAACATGAGTTAGTCGAGTAACCGGGTCAACATTCATCACTAATGTTTGCCTCCTTATAAAAAGACTAGGTCCATGTCCACAAAAAGTAATAAAAAATGGTTTCTAATAAAACATACCAAAATTGTAAGTAGTTTAACTTTTCACGAAAACATACTTAGGAGTAGTTACAGAGTTTGAACGACCAAATAATTATTAATGTGTGTGTACCATTGAAAAGGGTGAATTAACTTAAGATTTAAGTTTTGATTAATATGTATATTGGTCCAGAGCTTCTAGACGTAGATTTTGCATGTTAATGATTTGGAACAACTTGAATAATTGTGTTTAAAGTTAAATTAATTTCATGAAGTTGAAGCCACTGTCTCATTATAGCATTGTGTTTTTGTTGTTTTGTTTACTTGAGGTCAAGCAAACATTTAAGTGTAGGGATGTTAATAAGTGTAAATTGCATTGTGTTTTAGGACATAATTTGATAGGTTTTTAGTCATTAATTTAATTATTTGGTATGTGTTTAGGTTGGAATTGTGTTAGTTTGTTAATTATTTATGTTTTAAGTGTTTTATGGGTTAGTACAAGTCTTTGAGCTTAAATATTATGTTTTTGAGGTGCCTTGATATGTTTGCTAGTGTTTTAGGGTCAACATAAAAAACGGAGGAGTTTTGGAGACATTCGGGTCAAAACAACGGCCCATGATCGTAGCATGTCAGGCTATAATCATGACAGAAGCTCTAGATTTGACCTATGATTGTGGCCTGCATGCCACGATCATGACAAAAGCCCAAGGAATGGCCCACAATCGTGGTCTGCATGCCACGATTGTGATAGAAGGCTCAAATGTAAGCCATGATTATGGCCTGCAGGGCCACGGTCGTGGCCTGTATCAGACAAACATGTAAACACTCATGAATGTCAAGTTTCAAGGGATTTTTTTGACCTTTCAGATCTCCAAAAGAACACAAGAGGATATAAAAATAGCAAGATGAGGTAGAGAAAAAGGAGCTTTTTGCATCAGCCACCTTGAGAAAGCTAGAGAGAGATCATCTAGACATAAAGGAAGAGAAGAAGGAAGAGAGAAGAGGAGAAAGAGCTTACTTGAAATATTTCCCAGATCAGGAGATTTCCCAACATCGCTACCTCCTATTATCCATTTTAGATTGTATTTCCTGTTCTTTTTAGTCTTATTATTTTATAAAATTGGATTGAACAGTTGATGATAGGATCTAAAATATCGAGGATGTTCTAAACTCACCTTCAGAATTTTATTCTTGAATTATGAGAATCTGATTATTTATATGTTTATTAGATATTGTCGTGGTTTGATTATGCTATTGCATAATTCGATAATAAAATAAAAGGGCGAATCGAATGAAAAACGATTAAATTGGGCTAACGAGAGTTAGATGATTTAATAGAAACCAAAATTAAATCAAATCGATAATTTGTGGTGAGAGAGATCTCGTACAAGTTTCTAATAGTTTATTAGAGAACTTCAGAACTAATTAGGATTTTAGATAGGTTGTGAATTAAGATATTGCAACCTCCATAATCTTATTAGGGATTATGATTTAGGGTTATGGTTCTAACTCGAAAGAGAGTAATCAATCTTAGGATAGTCTAGAACCAACAATCCAATAATGTATAATTAATTAGGTTAGCATTAAGGATAGGTAAATTTTCCTTTCTCTCAATTGGTAATTTCCTTCGATTGATTCTTGGGTATGTTGCAAATTGCTTAATAATTAATATTTTTATGTTTGATTCTTAATTTGATTAATTGAATTAAATTCTCATATTAGCTCTGTTGTAACTTAAATTTCTATTATTTATTTTAGGCCTTAGATTTTAGGATTAGATTAGTTCCCTCCTCGTGGGATCGACATCTTTGGTACTATGCTAACAAATGGATTATTGAGGGTTAGCAATCAAAACTTACACACAACCAAACCTCAATCACAAACTTTTGATGTTGTTCAAAGTGAAACATTTATAATGCATACCACTGTTTTATGGACTATAAATGATTTTCAAACTAATGGGAATTTTTCTGAGTCGAGCACTAAAGGGTATATGGCTTGTCTTGTGTGTAACCAGAAAACTTATTCAATAAGGCTATGAAGTAAAATATGTTTTATAGGTCATCATCGTTATTTGGAACATGGGCATAGATGGCGAAGAAGTAAATTGTTTAATGGCAAAGTAGAATTGGGTGAAGCTCCATTGCAGTTGTCTGGTGAAGATATTGTCTACCAACTATCACATTTAGGTTACATTACACTTAGTAAATACCTTAGTAATAAAAAGCTAAGGAGAAATGATGTTGAACTCAATTGGACTAAAAAAAGCATATTTTTCAATTTGGCATACTAGAAGGAATTATTATTGAAGCATAATCTTAATGTGATGCATATTGAGAAAAATATTTGTGAGAATATTTTAAGAATTATGATGGGAATTGATGGGAAATCGAAGGACACAATTAAGGCTAGACTTGACTTAGAAGACATGAATATTAAAAAAGACTAACATTTGAAAAGAAGAGATGATGGGTCATACATTATTCTCCCTGCTTATTACAACATGTCAAAAAGGGAGAAATAATCTTTTTGTCAATTTCTTCAATCAATGAAGTTTCCTTATGGGTATGCATCAAATATAGGTCATTACGTGAATGTTAAAGAGGGAAAAGTATCAGGATTGAAAATTCATGATTGTTTTGTACTTTTGCAACAATTACTTACTGTTGGAATACTTGAGTGTTTACCTAAGGATGTATCTATAACTTTGGGTCAACTGGGAGAGTTTTTTAAGCAATTATATTGCAAGAGACTTAAAGTTGAAGAGCTTGACGAAATGAAAAAAGACATAGCTTTGATTCTATGTAAGCTTGAACTAGTATTCCCCTCATCCTTTTTTGATGTAATGGTTCATTTGTCAATTCACTTACTATATGAAGCAAAACTCTGTAGACCAGTTCAATTTTGATGGATGTTCTCAATTGAAAAGTAATTCATATTCACTTTTACTTTTTAAAAAGTTATTTGTAGTTTGTAAATTCTTAATATTTTTTATTTTTCTCAGGGTTTTATACTCTCTTAAGCGTTATATACATAATAAAGCTCGACCTGAAGGGTCTATTGCAGAGGCTTATGTAACAAATGAATGCTTAACATTTTGTTCAATGTACTTAAGTGATGTGGAGACAAGATTTAGAAGACCAAAACATAACTTTGATTTTGATGAAGAGGGTGGGTTGTCAATTTTCTCCTAAAAAGTAATGCCACTTGATGTGGTTAAATATGTGGAGTTAACTAAAGATGAATGCCAAATCGCCTATTAGTATATTTTGAACAATTGCGAGAAATTTGATATATATGTATGGAAGCATGTATATTACTTTTGATTCAAACAATCATAATCTAATACTTGTCATTGAATCTCATTTCCTTACTATCATTTATTTTTTTAAATAGAGAGCAGAAAGAGTCCATTCACAGCAAAGAGATTATTAATGTTAAAGAAAGACATACGCTGAAGTTTGTATCATGGTTTAGAAATTGAGTAAGTTATATATTGATTACATATTATAAACATATGACAAATTCTATTTCAGATAACTTCTAATTTCATTTTATCATACAGATGATACAGTTACAGAACCGTAACATGCAAGAAGCGACAATAACATTATATAGTTTGACATGTGGGTCTCATATTTATGGGAAAAAATATACAGATTGTATTGTTAATAGGGTGACATTTCATATACAAGATCCAGATAGTCGACTTAGAAGCCAAAATTGTGGGGTTGTTATTTAAGGATGTCATGATGACAATTTTATTGACTTATATGGTGTCATCTCTAAAATAATAGAGTTGTACTACATCAAGGATAAGAATGTTGCTCTATTTAAGTGCAAATGGTTTAATATTATTGACATGAAAGTAAATAGGAGTATTACTAGCATTAATGTTAGTAATACATGGTATGATAATGATCCTTTTGTCCTTGCAAGTCAAGTGAAGCAAGTTTTCTACCTCAACGATAATGTATTGGGTAGCAATTGGAAGGTTGTTCAAAAGTTTCAATACTGAAATGTCTTCAATTTTTGTAAAAGGGATAATGGTCTACTCAATGAGGATGTAGATGAAGTATATCAAGCGATTGGACTGGAGTTCAATAATGAAGCCAATGGAATAAAAGATGAAGATATATTATCATTTCATAGGAGAGTTGTTGATCCCAACATAGTATAATTAGATGAAGTCCAAGCCAATCTTATTACATAAATAGATGAAGACTATACTCAAGATGAATTAAATGACAATGATGATACTTTGACAGAATATATCAGTGATGAAGAATCCAATGATAATGTAATTAATGATGATGATATTCAAAATCTTGATTATGATGATTGAATGTAAATAAATTGTTTATATTGTTTGAAATGTTATGTTCATATTTGAGTTATGTTGTTGATGTTTTACTTATGTTTATTCAGCATGAATCAATGCGTATTGTTAATGTTTTACTTATGTTTATAAGGAATGTTGGTATTTGATTTATGTTTATGCCGAATGTTTTGTTTTGACTTGTGTTTGACTTATATTCATGTGTAATGTTGATGTTTCAATAAAGATTATACATTATGTTGATATTTCATTTATAGATATTCAATATAATAGGACCTGGTAGAAATAAGGGAAGGAGGGTGGAAACTACTGAAGATGTTCCTCCCCCACAGCAACCAAATCAATCCAAACCTATCAATCAACAACCACTGATTTCATCCTCCAATGAAGGTAGTCAGTAACAACCTATATCTACCTCAACTAGTGTTGAGGGATCTTCAGGTATGTTATTATTAACCACCTATATTTACAGTTATGCTCAAATATATATTTACATGTTTAATACGTTTTTTCTTATCATTATTCTTTTATTGTCAGGTTCCAATACCAACATATGAAAAAGAGGTAGAGCTATCACTAAAGTATCTTAGCTGCAATGCATGAATATTACAATGAACACTAAGTTGTCTGTGCATATTGACCCCATGCAATGTCGTCCTGTTGATAAGATCCAATCAGTAAAATTGTCCAATGAGTTAGGAGTCGTTGTCAAGAATGAATTGCCTTGCCTTCAGCATGCCAGGCAGTTGAAGGAAGAAAACTTGCTACGTAATGCTTCGGACAAAATTTCGATAATTTTTCAATTCATTTTATTATATGGAATACAGTTTTACTTATTTAAAAAGTAAGTTAACTTATACATGTTATTCACAAATGAAGCTCAATACCGTCAATATCGAGAACTTTAAAGTTTCAAGCTGTGCTAGTTCACTGTTGAAACAAAGGGTAAAAGATCATCGTTATTGGCTTTATAAAGCCTACAACTCTTTTTCTTCGGATGAGAAGGCAAGGAGACATATTCCAAAATGAGTGACTCTAGAAAATTGGAGTGAAATGTGTGATTATTGGGCCTCTGCGAAGGTTAAGGTTTCTCTTCTTTTTTTCCACATTTCCTTCCATTAATTTTGTTTTTTCATTTAATGACTATTTCTTCTCTTTATTTAGAAAATTTGTGAGAAATTTAAGGTTAACAAAACAAAAATGAAAATTCCTCACAACATCGACTCTAAATCATTTGTTGTCTTAAGACAAGAATTTGTAAGTGTAATGCTTAGAAGTTATTATTTTATTAGCTAATACAATATAATATATTGTGTTTCAAATTTTTTTAATTCATATAACAAAGTAAGACTCAACTGCATAGAGAAGAGTATGATAGGATTACACTCTACAAGCTGACACACTACAAGGAAGGTGAAGGCTGGATGTTTGAAGAGGCGTCAAATAATTATGTAAGTATAAAAAATGTAATTTTAGAGTTTATTTATTTATGTAATATTAAATAATAATATTTGAATTACATCTCGATTTTGTGTTTTAAATTGTAGCAGAGATCATTGTCTGACAGGAATGAGTCCAATGTGGATGACATTTGCAACAATGTCCTTAGAACAAGATCAGGGTATATTAAAGGCCTTGGGCATGACCCTGAGCTAATTGGTTCTTCATCATCACGACCAGCATATGTAACGACACCTTAAAAGGAGAATTGATCGCTTAACGCTCAGTTACAATGTAATGAAGAAAAGTTTGATTGTACTCAAGAGAAATTACAACGTAATGAGCAAAAACAAGACCATACTGAAAGAGAATTGACCAAGCTTAAAATGATGGTCAAACAATTACTTGGGTCATAGTATGTTAGTAGTAGTGAGTCTTAGTTTGTCCATAAATTTTTTTGTTAAGTTTTGTAATTAACATTTATTACATGATTTTCTATAAAATGCATTTCATTTTTCATTACTAAACATTTTTATTTTAGTTTATTATTATTTAAACAATTCAACAACAATAATTACAAAATATGACTAAATTATAATTCAACCGTGCTAAAAACAACAACATGAATTAAAAATGTTATTAATAATTATAGTTAAATATTAAATTGGTAATATGGACGTCAAATTAAAAATAAATATTCGTCACTAAAAATCTTTAGCTACAAATATAAATTCATTACCAAATCTTTTTACCTATGCTTTCCAAAGCGTCTTTAATAACATT
Organism: Erythroxylum echinodendron; assembly: GCA_027575705.1. Taxonomy (NCBI): domain Eukaryota; kingdom Viridiplantae; phylum Streptophyta; class Magnoliopsida; order Malpighiales; family Erythroxylaceae; genus Erythroxylum; species Erythroxylum echinodendron. The sequence goes on along the minus strand of JANZXR010046761.1, from coordinate 5,312 downwards.
TAGCTACGCTTTAATTTTTGTAGCTAAACATACTTTACTACAAAAATGAATCGTTAGTAGACATTATTACCTATGCCTACGATAACATAGCTAATAACCTTTAGCCACTAAAATTAAACGTGGCAGTAATTCCTCTGCGACTATTTCTCTTCGCCTTGCCTATTTTTATTAGCAACGAAGGGATGATTGTAGCAAAATCTTTTGGGTGCCGATTCCTTTAAAACGTCATAGATAATTTTTTGCTACTAGGCTTTTGTGACTATTAGCTTGATGATTTTTTTTTATCACTAAATAGTTTTTGCGACAATTTTGTTTCTTTTAGCGACGTTATATTTCGTTGCCAAAACACTTCTATGTTGTAATGAACTTAGTTAAAATCTTGCAGATACGTGGAGTCTGGAAAGGTCCAAAATACGTATTTTTTTAACTATTAGAGAAGTTGTTCCCAATAGACCTACATTAAAATATATATACATATATATTAAAATAATTAAGTAATAATAATTAAAAATAAAATAAACATAGAAGATAATAGCAATAAATAAACAAAAATAAATGTGTATAAATAAAAATAAATAAGGAATAAAATAAATAATAAAATAAATATTAAATAAATAAATAAATTAATTAATTAATTAAAAATAATAAATAAGTAAATAAATTCACAAACAAGAAAAAGAGAAGTAAATAAATAAATCAAACAAGCCATTAACAGGAAATATTTAGGCTAAGTAAGAAATGCTTAAGCTAAATAATTAAGAGAGAAGTACGACATATTTAGAGTTTATACTAAATATTTTCTCGTAATTGTTTGTTTGATTTACAAGACATATGACTCGTAGAAAAAAATGTACAAAAGACTTATAAGAAAGAGAAAGACATCACTACGTGAGATCCTTTACCCGTATCATAATACATTAAAGTTTTCTATTAAGGGACATGTCTTTGGTAAGCTCTAGCAAAGTCACATCACTCTTAATTACTTGCTCCCATTTCTTCTTAGGCCTTTCTTTTTTCTGTCTTACAGTCTTTAAGTACAATCTTCTCACATCTTCTCATTAGATCATTAGGGTGTCTCCTCTTAATATCCTGAGCCACCCAAAGTCTTGTCTCTCGTAAGTTTTTGTTAATATTAGTCACCTTTACTTTGTCTCTTACCATTACATTCCTGACCTTATCTCTTCTAATAAGGTTGTACATTCAACAGAGCATCCTCATCTCCGCCACCACTAACTTATGGCTATGTATATGTTTAATGGGCCAACACTATGTCCCATAAAGTATGATCTGCTTAATCGCTAAACAGGAAAATTTACCTTTAAGCTTGAGTGATATCTTTTTGTCACATAAAACTCTTGATGCTCTTCTCTATTTAAGTCACCTTGATCTGATATGGTGAATTATGTTTTCATCAATCTCTTATTGCTTTGGGTGATAAATCTTAGACACTTAAAACGTTTTTTATGTGGAATAACTTCTGAACCAATCTTTACCTCCAAATCAGAAATGGCCCGACAAGTTACAATCTAAGTACTACTCAATTTAAAACTATTTGATTCTAAGTTATTCTTCTAAAGTTCTAGCTTGAAATTGATATTCTCTTTTATCTCTTCCACTAAAACAATGTCATCAACAAATAACATTCATCAAGGCATATGCCTTTGGATATTTTTGATGAGCTCATCCATCACTATTGTAAACAAAAAGAGGCTCAATGAAGAATATTAATGTAGCTCAATATCAATTAAAAATGTTCTATATCTCCTCCTATTGTCCCTATTTTAGTTTTTACACCTTTATGCATATTGCTAATAACTTGTACACATTTTAAGTTACAATATTCTTAAAATCATATTTAGCTGCTCCATGCATATCCGGTTTGTTGGCTACAATAAAACAGATTGTTGAATTTTAGGAGAAGACATCATGTAATCATAGTTTCATTCAATGAACCATACTTCTTCAAAAGGAATTAAATCAAGTAGTTGTATGTGGAACTTTATACAAAATTGCTTAAGTACTAGGTGAAAGAAATATTGATGTCTACTATTAAGCAATAATCTTCAGATCATGTTTAAAAGAAAAATTAAGTTGTTTTCAATGGGAATTTGTGCAAATCCATCACCATTCAATAAAGAGATTATGGCATACGTCTTCCAGTTATCTTATAAAGGCAAATTTTTGTTTCAATAAAGCTAGACAAAGGTTATCTATCTTTTTTGTGTGTTTAAAGCAATAGATAGGTATTAGAATCATCTATGTTAAAGGACCCATGAAATTTTAAAGATACAACACACTCAGACAAATAAAACATAAGACTATTGTACAATTTAAAGCATCTTTTGCAATTGCATGTTAATGAAAGTGATCTTTAGAATGGTTTGGAAGATGCAAGAGAAGTTTAAACGAATGTGGAGGATGATTGCGAGATTCCACCATTTCCAAATAATCCAAAAAAGAATCAAGGCGTGATTTTTTATGACCTTTAAACTAATAAAGAACATTAGTAACTTTTTCAAACAAGATTATTAAAGAAAATAAGAGAATAAAGGAGTCAAAAATCATAAAGGAGTATTAGGAAAATTTTCTTAGTGTTGTCAATTAAGTTTGGTATAGTAAACTTTAACTACTTTTTAATCCTTAATTTTAGATTTAGAAGTTTTTTTAGACAAGCTATTGTCACTGTGCTTTCTCCCATAATTCCTTTTATATATAACTCTTCACTTTAAAACTTTTGACTAATATTTTGTTATCACAACCAATAATGCAATAGTTATGTCTTCTACACTAACTATCTTCTTATCTTATATAAAGAACAAAGTTAAATCATAGATTTATCTTATTCATAATAGTCACCTTAACTCTTAATAGGTCATTGACTATTGGTTGAATAGATTGATATGTTGTTTCAAATCTATTCCCTCCTATATTTTTAGTCTATACAATCTCCACTTTAGATACAACTTGTTTATAATAGATTTTAACATATATATAGTCTCCGACTTCTTTCATATCTTCATAGGGATGTAATATCTATGACATGATATATGAACTTGTCTTCTAGATATAGATATATAGTTCTAGTTGCTTATACCTATAACTTCTCTTAATCGAGTGCATTCATATTTTTTTGTTTATTCTCTTACAACCCCTTTAACATATCTTGTTATGCTAATAAATCCTTCACTCTTTATTATAATACTCTAAAATTTTCATTTTCATTAAAATTTTCTACTTCAAAAGTTGCAATAAAAATTATTGTCCTGGCAACTATGCTCTGACACCATTTATTAAGCAATTATATGCAACAAAAATAGAGTATAAAGAAAGAAATCAAACAAAATAAAGATATTTGGTCATTTTTTGAATACTTACATCCTCAAAAGTCAAAAGCAGTTGTTATTTATTGTTTAATTAAATCTTACTTTAAAGATTACACATTTTTCTCTCCTATAAATTTAGTTTTGTAACAAGTATATTGATATGTAAACTCCAACTGGTATGATTTTATTCAACTTGCCCCTTACCAAATCCAATTTGACTTAAACATGACTCTAATAAGTTTTAGAATCTTTCTAGATTTTGAAATATACTAAAAACATATTTCCATATTAGACAGTCTGTGAACTTGGTCTGGAACATGGCTTGCCTTTATCTATACAAGGATGTAGGATATGAGGTACTCATGTTCTAAGTTGTTTCCTTCTTCAAAAAGTTCTTCTTTACACTAATAAGCTTATATTTCATCATATGTCTTTTACCTCAACTTTATAAAAAGAGTACATGCCTAGACATATGACCATATTCACCTAAAGACTTTTGAAAATTGCTTATATTTTTTCACAAACAATCTAATATTTTACATTTGAATATATAAATCATAAATAAAAATTCAAAATGAGAGGTTAAATATTCTTACGTAATGGTGGAAGAGGAGCAGATTGTTTAACCTCTGAGTACTCTTATGAAAAACAATTTAAAAAGTCCTTTATAGGGGAGACCATGAAAAAGAGTTAATAAAATTATCGTAAGTATTTTATAAAATTTTTGAAAACATAATAGCAAAAAGAAATTAAGACAACTTAGAGAGTTTATATATATATAAAAGGACTCCAAACTATAGAGTTTTATTTAATCATTACATTAAAAGGACTCTAAATTGTGGAGTTTTATTTAATTATTACCAAGATTTTATTTTTTATTTTTACAATAATTGGGAATGATCTATAAATAATGTAAAAAGTACGTGAAGACAATACTTTAAATTTAACTTTAAAGTGCTTTAGTGGATTTCAACAAAATAAGAAATAGTGATATATTAAATTGTTGAAGCTACATAAGGAAAATCTTAACTGAGAGCTCTAATTGATTAGTTGACACTTTTATAAAAACTCTTCTCAAAAGTTGATTTAAATTTAAATTTAAATAAATAAATTAGAGATTATCTATTTATTATTATTTTGGATTATAAATTTCTTTCTAATTATTAATCATACTTTTAATTAAATGAAATGAGACAAAAAATTCTCGTTTATTGTGTTTAAGCCATCAATTGTAGAAAATTCATAATTCATAACTAGATAATAATTTGTCTCTTTAGAAATATAATTTTCAATTTTTTGCTTTTCATTAGTAACATGATGAGCAGATTTTGTATCTTAAACTTTCACCAATAGTTAATATTAATTATAATATTCATAAAGACACCCCCAAATACTATTATTAGGAAACAATGTATTATTTGGGCTTTATGTTGTGTATGACTCATATACGTGTATGTGCAATTGGAAGTATTTCATGGAGTGTGTTAGCTAAACATGACATATTTGCCAAGGTGGAGATTGTTATATATGTATGGCTCATATACTTAAGTGTAACACCCCACTATCATAGAGTATATACCCGAATATCTAGAGGACATTCAAGAACATACCTTATGACAAGGGCATGTTAGAGCAATCACATTCACTTAATATGGCATTATAAATAAATCACAAATATACTAAAGATCAATTCCTCATTCCATTATAAAACACAATTTACAATGTCACTTTTCACTCCATAATCCTTATATACACTGTAACACCCCACTCCCGCCGAACCCGAACCCGAACCCGATATCGACAGTGATATCCGAATTCGTGCCCCGTGAGGGTGGCGTGTCACATCACTTCACTAAACAAAAGTCGGTATAATTTTTTTTTAAACGCTTTGCACTCATCACTTATGTGTGACCACTTTTTCTTTTCAAAACATTTTGTCTATTTAAACCGAAAGCGAAACATATAACAACAAAATGAAATTCACAAGAA
>JANZXR010046742.1:0-13246 GCA_027575705.1 Erythroxylum echinodendron | reverse complement strand
ATGATTTGTAAGGTATGTCATATAGTACTATACCATAGGCATGTTTAGGATAAGTCCTAGCATGTACAATGTGGTTTGTGTCAAACGTATTCAAACTAATAAATTTATGAAACATGATACCATATAAACATTCAGGGTATAGTGTTCCAATCCCATATTGGTAAAACATCACTATTACTTGCAATATGTTAGGTACCCATGCAAGAGTTGGACATTACCATGTATTTATACACTAAATTTGTGGTAGATTATAGCTAGCACTTGCCACGTAGTGTGGCTTATAATAGTATATGTAGCATGGTTGATATTGTGATAAGGATATACCATCAGAAGTATGACAGCCTTATACATAACTATAATATGGTATCATATGTCTAACTAGTATACCATGCATCCCCACTTAGTATAATAGACACTATACATGTAAGTACCTTTATGATATATTAGATAATTATACAGCCAATCTATAACAAACGTAAGCAGGTATGGTGCATATCCCTGTGATGTAGGTAACATTAATTACTGTGGGTATAATTGTATACCAAAGTATCTGAGGTATTCATATATAACCTATAATGCAATAACTTAGGTATACAGCCCTGAGTCATATAGTACTATACCCTATATATGACATCTACTTATAATATGCATTAGGGTAGCACATTAACAAGTATTGCATACATTAAATCCTGCTTGTCAAGTTTAATGTTTAGACACTTATATATGTATGGATAACCTTGACATCTACCATGTCCACTTTATGATGTGGTAATAATACATTAGGATGCCTTTGAATGTATGTACTATATGTTTGGGATTATCATTATCCATCTAACATGTCCTTATAACAGGGCCAATATCCATGTATGGCCATAATATAGGTTTTACATACATGTATATAAAAATATACACATTCTGGAATTAGGGTGTAAAGGTATATTTGCCCCCTAGATGTAAGGAGGGGCAAATATGGTATAATTGTTTACACCATGTCAAAGGTATATTGATGACACATCCATGTCAAATGTTCTAATAGATATATTTGTTTGAAGATGTACTAAAGGTATGTATTCTTTAATATATCTTCAAACTATCAACATGTTATGTCATAGGGGGTAGGACATTTACACCATGATACATAGGCCTTTAACAAAACAGAAGTATATACATTATACTAGTGTGGTACTTCTAGTTGGAAGATCTCAAAAGGATTGTCATAATACCAATTTGATTGGTAAATGTGTTTTGTCATAGGTTGGTAATACCCCAAGACTTTTGGTTGGATATCCTGGGTGATATAGGAACCCATTGTGTACATTTTTACCATACATGCCATAGTATATCCAAATGTTTACTGCTGAGCATATGGACTATGCATAAATATCTTACTAAGCATATGGACTATGCATGAATATCATAAATTTTATGATATTCATGCATAGTAGATATGCTAATCTACCTAATTACCATATCCTACATTGTGGTATGAGCAATAAATTTTACTATCTTGCTAATAATATGTCAGGTATATGTAACTGACACAAAAAAGTATGGACATTAGTTTGATGTATACTGTCCATTGTATGCTTGAGACCAATTATGATATATAGAAACACATAAATATGTACAAATCATGGGTTACACTAATATATGCCCATACATGTACTATAGGTAATATGCAATGTGTCACATCTACTAATAACTAATTAGTAGCCATCAATATATACAACACCCCTTACAGATGTACATGGATGGGTATTATATGGAAGATGTGATATAATACATGTATGGGTATAATATGGAAGATTAATATAATACATTAAGCTTTACGAAACGCTCCATGAGTGATTGGCCATGACCTATTATATGCATGACTTTGTTGTCATATCCAAAATATCCATCGCTAACATTCGTAGTTACTTGTTTGTCATTATAATATGCCTAAAGGTACTACTATTCTATACATTATGTGTGTTATGACCACTTTAATGGCACGAGTAAGCCAGCTCCCTATACCAAATCTCTCATGTATTGTAAGTATACCTTAGGGACAGACTATATAGAATGTAATTTTATATATTATTTATGTATAATGCATATATGCACTTGATAGTTATGCATTTTAGGGTAATATGTATTAATGGGTCATTACTAGTATTAGTACAAATAAGAGATATATTGTTTATTATAATGGCCCGCCATGCCTTGATCAATTGCATATACACTTTACTATATATAACACACCCATTGTGTAAGTATGTACATTGGGATTTAGGTTATCTATATCGCCATCCTAGGTAATACCTACTCATTACATACCTTGGCCCACTCACTTATGGGCATGTGTATACATTTGCCAAGGTATACCCACCAACAAGTTGTACCTACATAAATAGTATAGACTCATTAGTAGAGATCCCATAAAATGAGTTTGTACTATTTCAACATGGTATATCCATACAGTTCATGGATGTCATATTGTTATAAGTTAGTGATATGTTACCCATGGATATTTTGGATACAAGCATCTAAACGTAACTGCACTTCATAACTGATATTAATATCATAAGTACCTTTAAACATGGTTCAAATCAATCTGATATCTTGTGTGATGGTATAGTACCTGAATTATTGTACGGCGTATCATATGGCCCACTTGATATGTTGGGCAATTATCATGTGTCATATGGGTTAGGATAGTGTACCATATCACTAAACCATAGGTGGTATGTTAAATTGGCAATCAATACTATTACTAGTTAGTTTAGACATTTATTATAACTATCTAATATAATAGGGTGCCTAATGAGTTTAATAACAACATGACTTAGTTGAGTAACCAGATCGATGTAAAAGTCTACAAGGTAATAGTATTGATTGCCTACACTAAGGCCATTATGTCTTACACTTGGTATGAAATATACATTTCGAAAACCCACATGTATAGTATATACCTTACCTAACATAGTACATAGCTCTGGATACATATATTTGACTAAGTATTATAGGCCCATGCACCCAATACTTTGTATCACTGCAATTGTAAACTATATGGGGGTTATTACATATGGTTTTCATGCTTGTCCCACAATTACAGAATATCACATACGATATGTAGGCTTGTCATATGATAGTATAAAGTTATGGGTACTAGTGGTGGCCTATGTATTCAATATGCAGGTTGAATATTAAATACATAGGTATGTATGACATAACCATATCGCACTGTTTGAATAAATTATAGCCGATGCCCATTTATGGTTATATAGATGCAAATATATTTGTGTACATGCATCCCCTACTGGGTGCCAGGTTAGGTGCACATGAAATATGCTATAACTATGTGATTATGTGGTACAACCTCATAATCAAGTAGTAACCTTTATATTATGGTATAATAGTTGTATAACTATAATTCGCAATGTGGGTCGTAAATATGATACCATGATGTGTGGTTAACAGTACATATGGTTTTACTACAATTACCTAGTTCAGTTATCATTGTGGGTACCCACATCAGACCATGTACTTAAATAAGTCATGTATGGATAACATGACTTAAAAATTAGAAATGTTATTCTTTATGGCCACATGGTATATTCCAAACAGTATCCGAGTCAGATGTTATAGGTGTAATACTATATGGTATGCAAACATCCAAGGATAACCATTACTGGTCCCTCACTTATGTTATATAGTGATATCTTATACATCTGACTGAGGATATATAAACCTTAATGACAATTATAAACCCATATATACACCTCACTTATCTTATCTTATAGGACAATTATACACCCATGCCATACCATATGTACAATCACTTATGTTATATAGTGATATCTTATACATCTGACTGAGGATATATAAACCTTAATGACAATTATAAACCCATATATACACCTCACTTATCTTATCTTATAGGACAATTATATATGGTATGGCATGGGTGTATAATTGTACATATGGTATAGCATGGGTGTATAATTGTCATGGCATGGGTGTATAATTGTCCTATACATAATTTGTTAACATAATTTCATCCACATGGTATTATAGAACCATGTGTTGGGGAGTAAAATACCATAGGGCAACCCTAATAATCCAACGTATACAAAAGTCATTGGATAGTGGGATACAAATAAGGGCACCAATTATGTACCTTATTTACATACCATAGTTATCTACCGACATGAGTGTTATAAGGAATACCCACCATATATGGTGTATAGGGTTGTCTCATACAATTATGCTATAATATGGGTAAACATTATTCATGGGTACTATTGAAGATGGGTATTGTCATATGACATCTCTTATGTCATATATGTTGCCATTAGACACTCATGTAACCAATATATAGTATAAGGATACATAGGTATCAAGGGCATGGCATGGTCCGTACCTATTAATATGTCAGTTTTATTTCTTTTTGATCATCCATACCACTAAAAAAATGTGACATTAACCATGTTAATGAGCAATAGTGTATGTGCAAGGTACCCCATAAAACTTGATTACATCCTACTATATGTTTAGGTGTGGATATACCTTGCATGGGTAAGTAGATATCATGGAGGTATTATGTGAGAAATCTAGCATGACACAATACTATCCTTATAGTATAAGTAGAATGTTATCACATAAAACACTAGTATGTGATGAGGACATGGTATGTTATCTACTTTCCCGTATTATAGCAAACATACAGATTTATTGCACCTCCATATTGTGTAATTATGGGAACAATGGTATACTTAGACTAATATAACCTTATGTATGGTAAACTCATCACAATGATATAATTCTATAATTCTATATGCATAGGTTGTTATACACACAAAACAACCTATGCGTATGGTATAGATGTTAGAGACCTATTCATCAAACTAGTTACCATGATGGATCCAACCATCGAGCAGGTATGTAACATTATAAAATGTTAATGTTACTTCATTTCATCGTATTAATTCCAACCCACCTGCTATCAATGGTCTAACCCTGAGTCTATGTCAATGATATGTACGAATCAGGACATAATGATTAGTGGGTATAGTATGTATGTAATACTATACAATGCATGACACATGATTACAACCTTAGGTATTGTGCACTGGGAAATAATAATAATTGTATAATTATGTAACATAGAGTTATAATGACATCCAACCAAGTATAGATGATGTAATAGTATTGGTATGTGCTATATATATTAGTACATAATAATTATAAGTCATTAGCATTATGTACATGCATGTCTTGTATTAATCATATATTGCTCGTATTATACGGATTTATTGCACCTGCTTATTGTGTAGTTATGGGGACTATGGTATACTCAGACTAATATAACCTTATGTATGGTAAACTCATCACAATGATATTTATAAGACTATATTTAGATTGTCTTCCAATGTTGATATACATACCTATATTGATACCGGCGTGTGTATGGCCATGACATACCATATAAAACAGGCCTTATTAGCATAACCCACTAACAATGGATTTGGATATAACAAGCCCATATTTACTTGCTATCCACATAATTATCACCCACCATGTTGTACCATAAGTCTCATTCATAAGCAAATAATAAGTTCAAACTATCTTTGACAATTAGGTAAACTGTATAGGTAAACTATCTTTGACAATTAGGTAACCTCTATAGGCACATATCAGGTGCCATCCATAACCATATAATACACTATATAGACACTATGGCAATAGACTATGGTACATTAACCAATAGCTAAGCATGTGGGACCTGTAGGAATATTGTGGACTCCAGTTGCATGACTTACCAATGTACCTAATATATATTGTTAGGTAAATACTGTGATTAAGTGTACACATTCAATTTGTGTAATACTACAAACTGACTCTTAACTATATGATAACTTCAAGTTAAATAAGTGGCATCGATGTACCACAGTAACCATAACTTGTATAACCACCAGATGCATACAATGGTACCCATTATTTAACTTTTATATCACACTGGTAAGGTGTGATCCTAATATATATAACCATCGCTAGGAGTGCTGTCAACTATTTATGGTGTATCTAATACATGCTTGGATATAAACATATACTGCCCATATGTTAATTATTAGTGACACCACATTATGATTGACTACATATGGTAGGCAATAAAAAATACATATGTATCCAATGGGTACTATATATTAGGTTATATACCATTCGAAAGTTAATAGACATAATGTTACCATGATATGCCTTGAGTGTGGTATGAAATAATAATTTATACATATGTTATGTATGCATATTTCCTTTAAACCTATCTAAAGTAGGTGGGTAATACCTTGGTAATAATGGTCCCTGCGTATCTAATGTAATGGTCCCCATATACATTAGGAGCCTGCTTACATAGTACACTTATGTAATGTCAATAATACCATGCAACGCAGGGTTATGCATACCCTATGGTATGGACATATAATAAGAATGGGCTTACAAATATATATATGCAAGGGGATATTATAAAAATGGGCTTCCACTCATCCCTATGTACATAACATGGATACCAGTAGGTACAAGGTGATATATTAATTACCTAAATGATAGGATGCCTATTATATATAAGGCTTGTGTAATACCACAAAATGACTCTTAACTTCTAATGCTACATAGATGGCATCCATTAATAGTGCAGTTATCTAAATGGTATATAGTGGTAATAACATATACTATTACTGTTATTACCACTATAGTCAACCAAGTGTAAATAACATACCCTCAGTTATGATGACATGAGATACCACTCAAATGTGGTAATAGTATGTGTTATTACATGGTAGGGTGTACTCTAACATTGGTATACCTACTATACCAGTGTTAGACCTTGCATATACTAACATGCATATATGTTTTTACATATGAGATGTAGTGTATATACTAGTATACCATACTTATTGATACAGAAATTCCAAGAAAACAAGGTTCTTGAAGCCTCCTAATCCTATTGAATCAAATCCCCAATCTTTCTATTCTAAGAATATGCTAGTTCAAACCCCAATTTTATGAAATTGAGACCTAAACCCAAAGAAAATAGAAGAATTGAACATGTCACAAGCAATTACCTTGATAAGTGATGCAATCCTTGAAGTAACAACAAGAAGAACACGCCTTTCTTGAAGAGAATATCTCTGAATTTTATTAATCAACTAATCTAAAGTTTACAAGGATAAAATAAGGTCTTATACCCTTGTTCACGTCCTAACCCTAAAAGGAATAGGTTACGAACCCATTTAATGCTAAAAACAAGCCTAATCCTAACTAGTTTAGGAGTTATAGCCCAATAACACAATCTGATCCTAATCTACTTAAGATTGTGATAAACTAACTTAAATAAATCCAAAATAACTTAAATAAACCTAAGAGAAGGGAATGGGCCTAATGAAGGTGTGAAATAAACTAAGGCAAGTTTACAAATAAATACTCAGTCAATAACAAGTCTTTTGGCCCTAATAAATAAGGGATAAATAACAAGCCCAGTGTATTAAATTAAGCCCATAAGAGTAATTAAACTTGTTTTGAAATTTGGCTAAGTATTAGCCCCTCCACGCACCCTCTCTAGAAGAATCGCATGCTTGACTACTCTACTTGAATTCTCCATGGATGGTTCGGCCTTGTCATCAAGGTGAGATGTAAGGTGACTTTGAACAAACCCTTGAAATACTTGTTTAAGCCTTGCTGTATGTTGTCTTGTAATAGGTCCGCTTGGCAAAGTAAGCTTGTCTTGGAGTTTGGTACCCTGATCTCTATTGCTGCCATGGCTTCTTGTATCATTTCCTCCCACCTCAAAATGATTTTTCCTCGAATCAGCCCCTAATTATCAAATGGAGAGAGATCAACAACATTAAATGTAGCAGATACTTGATACTCACCTGGAAAATCAATCTTGTAGGCATTTTCATTAATCTTTTCAAGGAATTGGAAAAGTCCATCACCTCTAGGATCTGACTTGGATTTCCTTTGCTTAGGAAATCTCACTTTCCTAAAATGCACCCAAACTTAATCACCAGGCTCAAATTGCATCAACTTTCGCCCTTGATTATCTCTTTTTGCATATGCTTCATTCTGCTTCTCTATGTGTTTTCTTGCCTTCTCATGAATGTTGCGTACCAAATCTGCCTTCTTTTGTCCATTTGCACTATTTATCTCACTTAAAGGTAAAGAACACAAATCTAAAGTTGTTAATGGATTAAAACCATAAGCAATCTCAAAAGGTGAATAACCAGTTGTAGAATGCATGCTTCTATTGTATGCAAATTCAACTAATGGCAAACATTCTTCCCATGTTTTAAGATCTTTTCCAACCAGAGCATGCAAAAGAGAACCTAAAGTTCTATTCACCACTTCAATTTTCTATCAGTTTGAGGATGGCAAGTAGTAGAAAACAAAAGTTTGGTATCTAGCTTACCCCAAAGAACATGTCGAAAATGGATCAAAAACTTCACATCATGGTCAGAAATAATAGTCTTAGGAACACCATGCAAACGCATAACATCCCTAAAAAAATTCAGCAATATTTATAGCATGATCAGTTTTATAACATGCAATGAATGTGCCATCTTACTAAACCGATCTACTACTACAAATATACTATCCCTACCCTTTTTCATCCTAGGCAGCCCTAAAACAAAGTCTATAGATATGTTAGTCCAAGGATGCTTAGGCACAGGCAAAGCAAACCATATAGATGAGTCTTAGATTTAGCTTGTTTAAATGCCACACACTTAGAACAAATTGTCTCAACATCTTTTATCATGTTAGGCTAATAAAAATGTTCATAAAGTATGTCATACATCTTTTGAACCCCAAAATGACCCATAAAACCCCCACAATGTGATTCACGCACAAGGTCTTCACGCATAGAACATTTAGGCACACATAACTTGTTCTCCCTAAACATATAGCCATCATGTCTATAAATAACATTTAGGCACACATAACTTGTTCTCCCTAAACAAATAGCCATCATGTCTATAAAATCTTTGGAATGCAGCTTGCTTACAAGCATCAAACACATTGCCAAAATCAGAATCCAAAGCGTACACATCTCTAATGTACTCAAACCCCAGCAATTTAGAACATAAAGTCGTGATTAGAGTGTACCTCCTTGAAAGTGCATCAGTAACTACATTCTCCTTGTTTGTATTATATCACGTATGGAAAGGTCTCTATGAACTCCAGCCACTTAGCATGCCTCTTGTTCAACTTTCCTTGGCCCTTTAGATGTTTTAATGACTCATGATCAGATATCACAAACTCCTTTGACGAGAGATAATGCTACCAAGTCTCCAATGTTCTTACCAAGGCATAGAGTTCCTTGTCATAAGTGGAATAATTCAATTGTGGCCCATAAAGCTTTTCACTGAAATATGCAATGGGACGCCCACCCTGCATCAAAATAACACCAATACCTATCCCGGAAGCATCACATTCAATTTTGAAAGCTTCATTAAAGTTAGGAAAACTTAGAATAGGTGAAAAACACAATTTATCTTTCAAAGTATTAAATGCCAGTTCTTGTGCCTCATTCCACTTAAAGCCAACATCCTTTTTAATTATTCAGTCAATGGTGCTAAAGTCCTTAACAAAATGCCTATAAAAGCTAGTCAAACCATGAAACCCATGCACATCATTAATTGACTTAGGAGTAGGGCAATCTTTGATTGCCTTAACCTTCTCCTCATCAATATTCACACCACGGGTAGAAATAACAAAGCCAAGAAAAAACAACTTTATCCATACAAAAAGAACATTTCTTAAGTTTAGCATATAGTCTTTCACTCGTAAGTGCTTCTAGTACAGATTTCAGATGCGTAACATGCTCATCAAGTCTTTTTCTATAAATCAGGATGTCAGCAAAGTATACAACCACAAACTTGCCAATAAAATCACGCAAAACATGGTTCATTAATCTCATGAAAATGCTAGGTGCATTTGCAAACCAAATGGCATGACCATTCACTCATATAGACCATATTTTGTTTTAAAGGTTGTTTTCCACTAATCCCCTACTTTCATTCTAATATAATGATAACCACTCATGAGATTAATTTTTGTAAAGAAACAAGCATCATGTAACTCATCAAGTATATCATCTAACCTAGGAATGGGGTGGTAATACTTTGTCGTTATCTTGTTTACTGCCCTGCAATCCACGTATATACTCCAAGTTCGATCTTTCTTTGGCACCAATAGCACTAGAACTGCACATGGGCTTAGATTTTATCTCACGTGCCATATCTCAAGCAACTCCTCCACTTACCTTTGAAGCTCCTTTGTCTCCTCAGGATTACTCTTATAGGCTGGGCCGTTTGGAATTTGAACTCCTGGCACGAAATCAATCTAATGTTCAATGCCCCTAAATGGTGGTAATACCTTAGGCAAGTCATCTGGAAAGACATCAGAAAACAAGTTTCACAACACTAGGCAAAGAAAGGTCAAGGACACTCTCATTATAAACAACTCCTTATACCTAAGCAAAACCAATGGTTTCTGCATATACATGACCTTCCTCAACTCTTTTTTTTTTGCAAAGAAAGTACTCTTTTTTATTCCACTTCTCTCCTTTTTCGATTGCACTACTCTCTTTCTTTTACTCACTAGTGCACTTAGTCTCAGTTGGGCCTTTGTTCTTATTTTCTTGAATGGCCTCTTTTTCTTTTTGTCTTTTCAAACTCTTAGCCTCTCCAAGTTTCTATTTTTCCATGGCTTTTGCAAGTCTCAACTGATACTCTTGAACTTCTCTTGGTGAAAGATGCGCCAATGTGAAGTGTTTCTCCCCCATCTTGAATGAATACCTATTTTTGAATCCATCATGCACTACACACCTATTATATTGCCATGGTTTTCTTAATAACAAACGACAGTATGCATAAGAACTACATCACACAACACTGCACCAGAATATCGCCCAGTTGAGAATGCCACTACCGCTTGCTTGTTCACCCTAAGCTCTCCACACTTATTAAGCCATTGCAACTTATAAGGACTAGAGTGCTTAATGAGAGGCAGCCCCAGTTTCTCAACCAAAATCGTGCTTGCAACATTAGTACAACTACCTTCATCAATTATTAAACTACACATCTTACCCTTAATTTAACATCTGGTGTGGATTATGTTCTCCCTTTGTTCATCAAGCTCTATCTTTTCTTATGCATTGAGAGCTTGCCTCACTACTAGTGCTTCGGCCTAGACTTGTTGCTCAACTTCTTCATCAGTGCAATCCTCCAACTTAGGCATATCATCTCCATCACTATCTTCTGATTCAATTACCCCATCTCGCAAATACATGATCTTCCTATTGGAACATTGGTTTGCCATATGACCCGAACCAAACCACTTGAAGCATTTGATGTTTCTTTGCTTAGTGCTAGGATTTTGATCATTAGATGTAGAGAGGCTGTCCACTTTTCCTTGGACTTGTCTTTATTGTCATAAAACCTATCCTTGGTCTTTTCCTCCTTCTTGGGCCATTTAGGAAGGTATTGAGGTGTTGCCCTTGCTGAAGCTTTTTCCCTTCAATTGCTTCTCAATCTTCTTAGCCGTGCTTACCATGTCTTCCAACTCCAAGTATTGATGAAGCTTTAACGCGTTGGCTATCTCTTTGTTTAGACCAGCAAGGAACCAAGCCATCGTAGCCTCTCCATCCTCTTCTACATTAGCTATTATCATAGCTATCTCCATCTTCTTATGGTAATCTTCCTCATCAAATCCAACTTCATCTTGCTCCTCTTCATAGTGCTAATGATTATGAACTAGAGGGTTCTCTCTTCTTCTTGTCCCATTATTCCCTGGAGATTCGGCTTGAATCATTTTGAGAAGCCTATCTTGTCTTTTAAAGTTTCTATCTTACTGTTCAAACTTGTCTTTGACTTCAAGGAACATAGTCTCCACTCTCTTGAATTGATTTTGCATTGCTTCAAGAGTAAAGAACGTATTTCGTTGGTCTTCTCCACTCCCATCACTGTTTCCATCTTTACTGTTATTGTGAGACATGATTAGTTCCTGCAAGAAAATGTTAGAAGCCTCACAACACTCCCTCATATGTTTCTCTTTAGAACAGAATTTCCTACTCCTATTTTACCAATAATATGGTTTTTCTATATATAATCTCACACTCTTGTCTTTTTCCACTTGAGTGCCTCCTTTATTGTTACTCTTCAGGATCACTTCAACAAAATCAAGGAAATCAACAAGCAACAAGTTCAAGTAGAAGCACAAAGATAACGACCTTAACAAAGAAAATGAAAAGATGAAACAAATCTAGAAGCAAAATATTGTATGGACGAAAAATAAATCAAAGTGCCAATACACGGATGAAGAGTAATGTAGGCAACGATTCTTAGGTCAATTGAACAATTATGAGTACAAAAATTGTTCAAATCATTGTAGAGAAGCAAAGATAGGTACCAAAACAAAACATAAACCAAGAAACAAATCTTAAATAAGAACAAATATTGAATAAAAGATTAAACAAATATTCAAAGAATCACAATCTTATCTTGATAGGTTCTTGAATGAAAGAAAGACAATACAGATGAATGTTGAATGAAAGATCAAACAAAGATTCAAAGAGTCACAATCTTGGATGTTTCTTGATCAATCTTGAAATTTCTTTTCTTTTCTTTTCTTTTCTTTTCTTTTTTCATTTTTTCACGTTTTTTCTTTTCTGATTCCTTTTTCTTTCTTTTTTTCTTTTATTCCCTTTTTATGATTTTTTATTTAGGTCTAAAGATCAAGAAAACAAAGATTCACTAGAAGAAAACAAGAATTCAAAAAGACACAAAAGAACGTGAAAGATCATATTTGTCAGAACCAAAAAGAAACAAAATTTTCAAAGAAACTAACAAGAAAGCATAAAAGATATGTATAAGCTCAATAGAATTAAGCCAAAGCTCTGATACCAACTGATATGGAAACCCCAAGAAAATAAGGTTCTTGAAACAACCTAATTGTTGACCCCCAAAAATTTTTTCGTTAAATTAAGCATAATAGTTTATGGAATAAATACATAAGAACGAATTGAGGGCATTTTCGGCATGTAACTTAAGTACTAAAAGAGCCTAAGATTATAAGAAAGGGTAAAGTGGACTTTTGGGACTCATTAAGGGTGCATTGGGAAAAAGGAATTATAGTCTTGTTATCTTAGAAGAGTGAAAAATGTGAATGGGAGAGAAAAGAAGAGAAAGAAAGGAAGAAGAGAGGTTTT
>JANZXR010046711.1:0-13248 GCA_027575705.1 Erythroxylum echinodendron | reverse complement strand
TGTTGGTTTTTCCTTCTAGATCTCTCGTTTTACTTTATATGGTGATTAACACACAAGATCTCATCTTGGTGTTAAGATTTGATGGGTAGCTAGTTCATCAAACTACTGGTGCCAGTTTAATCACCAAATCTCCTTAAAATATCTAGAAGTGATGATATCACTATAAACTCTTCATTTGAGTGACTGTTCCCTGATACATGTTTTGATTAATAATTCCAACATGCAAACACTGGATTAATACTCTTTAAAAATCCATTCCGATCATATCAAGAATTATAATGAAAAACGAGTTTATCATCAATATTGTGGTTCATAATAAGCGAATGTTTAAGTTGTATGTTTTAAGATTAAAGTAACGACCCACTTTATTCTTGAAAACATACTTGATTCCAGATTTATTTAATAATTCCATTATCGATAGTTAACTACTATCGTGATATGAAACTCATTATTCCCTTGAAGTAAATTCCTTTACTTACATGGAGATAAATCGCATCACTACATTCTAAAACATAATCAAGGAACCAGCTTAATTATTCAACTATGAATCCATTAATTTAGATTCTAATAATATACATGTTTCTCGTACATCTCTATGTATATGTATATTACTTACAAAAGAATCTTGGTACTTTATGACTAGATATATAATGCTCATCAAAACCAAACTCTTTTATTTTATTAATAATAAATATTTCCATTACAAAACTGTAACTGAAGAAGGTTAAGGTACATGTAAATACACTTGCTTTCCAGGGCACCATATTTATATAACTCCAACAATTTATGTGGTTTGTCATGACACCCACCAAACTCATTAACCCACGATATATGTAATGGAAGACTATCTTTCATTTTATTTGTTGTTACAAACTCTCTTCTTCTTCATTTTCTTGTCTTATCCATGACACACTCACCAACCCTCATGATCTTTGATTTTTGTCAAACTCCTTCACTTTGTTTCTCCAACAAAATTGTGTGATCTTCTTCTTGATGATGAAACCCGTTTCTGTTCTCATCTTGCTCTTGAAATGGTGATGATCGTGTATGTGGAGCAGCTAGGTTTTTTGTGATTTGAAGAACTTTGGAACTAAAACAAGTAAGTATATTAATGATCTTCACGGGTTGTTTTAATAAAAGCTTAAATGAAGATTGTGTGTGGTTAGATTGGTTGTTATAGAGAAGATTTAGATTGAGTTTTGAAGATAAATAAAAGGCTATTGTAGTGTTCTTGAATTGAAAAGAACTAAGACGATAGTGAATGATAGTGATCATATTTTGCTTTTGTATAAATGAAGAACAATAATTTATGAGTTGTTTTATGGATGTTTTTGAGTTGGAATGGAGGTAATTTTGATGAGTAAATGAAGTAGAAATGATGAACTATGTATAGTTAAAAATTTGGAAATCATGGAAAAAGTTGGCTGAAATTTTTGGGTATGGTAACCCACTATCGTGGGAATGCCTCCGCAATAATAGGAAATGAAAGGAATGGTTGGAAAGTTTCATATGGCTTAACACACAATCGTGGAAATGCCTCTATGATCATGGGAATGGCTTTTAATGTGAAATTTTGTCTTTTAAGTGATGTTTGAAATAACTAATGATGAGGTACTTTCTTATGGTGTACTTAGACTTGAATGAGGCTTGAAATGAACCTAGTTTGATGCTTGACTAAGTTAATAAAGTGGTTGATATCTTTTAGTTGTGAATTGAAGTTTTAACCAAAGAATGAATTGATGACATCATGTATCAAAAATCTGGAAATTTAGAGATGTTATAGGAATAAAAGTGTTCTTAAAATTGCTAATGTGATTTAAAGGAAATGAATAAGGTATATTAGGTAAGAATCAATGAGAATTTGGATATTATATGATCATATAATGCTAGAATAAAATTGGTGAATGATTGATTTATAAACTTAGAACAATCAAGTTTCTCTTAGGTGTAAACCTAAGTATAAGCTACATGTATACAAGTTGTAATAGTTTGAATGATCAAGACTTATGATTAAGGACACAAACCTGGAATAGTCAATTGAGTATGCATTGTACATAACACACACACACACACACACACATGCGCATGCACACACACACACACATATTTATGACACAAACCTGGAATAGTCAATTGAGCATGCATTGTACATAACACACACACCCACAGGTGTGTGTGTGTGTGTGTGTGTGTGTGTGTGTGTGTGTGTGTGTGTGTGTGTGTGTGTGTGTCTGTAATTGAATACTTATGTGATTGAGCAACTTAGTAATGTGTACAATATGTGAATTGTTCGATTTAGACACTCAAGTCGAAGGGCAACATCCAGACATTGCCGATCCATCGAGGCAATAGCTAGCTGGAGCTTACTTTGAGTAATATAGATATTTCTCACTAGGATTGAAAGCATTTTCTTAAATTTCAATTATTGAATTGTTATTGATGTGAATGTGATAATTCCTGACATTAATAGTCTGAGGAGTTCGATAACTAGGAATGTATTGTGAGTGTTCTGATTATATGTGAATATGAAAGAAATATGTGTACTCAACAAATATGTTGAATGCTGAACTTAGATCTGATGAAAATGTTAAAAATGAATATGTATACTGAATAAAAGTGATTGACTGCATATAATGTGAATTGATGCATCTCATTACATTGAAATGCATAACCAGATAAACGAAGTTGTGACCGGAGTGGCCAGTGAAAAAGAACTTAAAGCTCAAAAAATGTGTATAAAGAGCAACAGTCTCAGTATTAAAATGAGCTCGGTATTCATAACAAATACGGGACAATTAAAAAGATGCTCGTTCACAACAAAGTAACAGTGAACATGGAGTCTCATGAGCATTGGCATATAAATTTGATGTGTATTAAATGAATAAATTATTTAGATTGTTCTATAATGGAAATGTGAAATAATGTACATAAATTATAAGTGTTAAAGCATGAACAAAATGTGAAATGATATGCAATATTTGATTGTATGATTTGTTTATGAATTTAAATGTAAATTGTTCTTGTGATTTGAAATGAGTGAACCATCCTATTTAGTATATGTTGATGTGATTCGTTCGTAAATTAAATGGTGAATTGTCTTTGAGGTTTGATATAAGTGAGCATAGCAATAACAGTTCGCTTACTAAGCTCGCAAAACTCATCAAAATTGCAACGTTGATTTTCAGGTACGAGAGAGGAGACTTAGCTTTTAAGATGCTTTAGAAGAATTATAATATTGCGCTTTGGGAAAAAAATGACTCAAAGGTCGGTCAGTTGAGACTGTGGAGTTTAGATAGAATGCTTTTGTTAGTTCCTCATTTCATATAGAATATGTTGTGAAGAGAAGTATAGTCTTATATATTTTGATAATGTACGTATATGGATTTTGTAATGAAAAGCTACTTTGTAAACTATCTTTCTACTTTGTAAACTATCTTTTATGAATGGAAATGAGGAATTGATCTTTTGAAAATATTGCGTTATGTGTAAGATGCTATATAAAGTGAATGTAATTGCTCTAACATGCAGCTTAACTAGGGCATGTACTCGAATGTCCGATGGATGTTTAGGTATATGGCCCCGTTGGAGTGGTGCGTTACACTCTATTTCTTCCTCTGTTAACATTCTTCTTATTAAACATCTATATGTTTGTCTAGGATATGTGAAAATAGAAGAGTTACCATCAGCATCACCTATTCCTCCCCCATCGTCATTACGAGGAACTTTTCTTTCTCTCGTGTGAACATGCAGCTCAAAATAATGTGAACTAAATGTACTTGCTTCCTCCACTAAACAAGCATTACATATCAAACTTTCAACTCTAGCCTTGTTTTTGACTTTTTTCTTCGAGTGATGGAAATATCTACACTAGCGAATAGGGTTATTATAATTTTGTTAGTAAAGCATGTTATTACTTTAATTTAAATATTTACTATAATTACCATCTCAAATGGATACATCCATCGATATTTGATTGGACCAGCAAGTTAGCCTTGCGTGTTAAATGCATAGGTGGATGCTCCATATAGTCAAATAAGCTTGGAGGAAAAATCTCTTCTAATTTGCACAAAATTACTAGAATTTCCCTTTCTAGTTTTTCCATTTCAGCCAACTTTAGTTAAGTTGATCTTAAGCTTTTAAAAAACAAACTTAATTATGATATAACTTCTTAAACCTTATTCGGTAGCAACTCTCAAAATGCAATTGGAATTAGCCTTTGCATAAACACATGAAAATCATGAATTTTCATCCCAAATGATTGGTACTTCTTCATGTCCATACACCTTGCCAAGTTTGAAACATAACCATCGGGAAACTTTAGACTTTTCAACCATTCACACAAAATTTCCTGTTGTTTTTGTCTAAAATGTAACATGTTTTCAGATATTTACTGATCGCAAGGTTATATATTATTAACCTTGATATTTTTGCAAGCGCACGGGTCGTTTGCGCAATACCTAAGGTATCTTTCCCACGAGGAGGGTTAATCTAATCCTAAAATCTAAGGCTTGACTAAATTTTGCAATAAATCAAAATAAACAACTAATGCAAAAATTAACCAATCAAACAATCAATATAAAAAATTAAACTAATAAAATATAAACAAACTAGCAATTTGCACAACCCAATCCAAAATCAACCTAGAAACTACCAATTGAGAAAAAGGGGGTTTTAATCCAAAATTAATAAAAATCTAATTAATTATGCAATTATCAAATTACTGGGTCTAGACAGTCCTAGGGTGGATTACTGTCTCTCGAGTTATAATCTTTAATCCTAATTTGTAATCCCTAATTTAAATTATGGAATTGTAATCTCTCAATTTTCAATTTACCCAAAACCTAAATTTGTTCTAAATTTGTCTAATAACTTATCGAAAAATTATGCTCAATCTCTCGTTACATGATTTTACTGGTTTGATTAAATTCTTATCTATCAAACTACCTAATTCTCGTTAGCCCAATTTGATGATAGTCACTCGATTCACTCTCTCAGTTTATTACTGAATTATTAAGCACAGATATTGAATCAAAAATAACTCAATGAAAACACAACAAAATCTCAAAGATCAAAGTCCCAAAGGTGAGTTTAGACAAAATCGACATTCAACAACAACTATTCTCAATGATTATTCTAATTTTATACATCAATAAAATTGAAATAAAATGGAAAATACTGTCAGAATATACTGATGAAGGCAACGACGGCAAGAAATCACTTGTTTCAGGAAGTACTTCATGTCAAGCTTCTTCTTCATGTCTCTCTTCCTTCGTCTCCTTTCAAATCGCTCGTTATGCTCTCTAGGGTTTCGGAATTGACTGATGCAAAATGAGCTATTCTATTCTTTAATGTTCTATTTATATCTTAGAAGCCCTAGGATTGATTCAGGTTTAAAATGATCTGAAAAGTCCTGCGAAACTTGACATGTTCAGTTGTTTTCATGTCTATCTAATGTAGGCCATGATCGTGGCCCTGCTTGCTACGATCTTGGCCAACGCTTAATCCTCTCTATCATGATCGTGGCCTAAAGTGCACGATCATGGCCTGGTTCATTTCTCTCTGCACGATTATGACGAAAAGTGCACTATTGTGGCTTGGGTCCTGTCAGATCGCCTCTTTCTGTCACGATCGAGCCCATGTTTTTAGCCCGAACCTCTTCAAAACTTCTTCGTTCTTCACCATTTACCCTGAAACACGAACAAACATATCAAGGTATCTCAAAAATATAACATTTAAGCTCAAAGACTCATACTAACCCATAAAAACACTTAAACACATAAACTAACACAATTAAAATATAAATAAACATTAAACACTCAAATTAACACTAAATACCTAACAAAGTAAACCCTAAAATATAATGCATATCACAATTATCAACATCCCCACACTTAAACGTTTGCTTTTCCTCAAGCAAAAAAAAACAACAAACACACAACACACAATGCAATAATGAGGTAATGACTTCAACTTCATGAAATAAATTTAATCTTAAACATAACCTTAGTGTCTAGGGCTTTGGACTAAATATAAAAGTTAATCAAGATCTAAATGTTAATTTATTTACCCTTTTCAATTGTACACACACATTGTTATGTAAAGTCAAGCTTATTACAAGTCTGGTAGGTTTTATTAAGGAATAGTTTTTCGTTTTTAAACATAGACTTAGTCTTTTTACATGAAGGCAAACATTGGTAATGAATATCGATCCGGTTACTCAACTAAGTCATGTTTTTATTAAACAGCTTGGTTGAAACGTCATTATAGCTTTTTAAGGTGAAGCCACACATTTGTGATGTGTGTTGATCCAGTTACTCAGCTACATCATGTTTTCAACTAGCTACTAGCTCTATTCATAACCCGAAGGCCAGCAGAATAGTGATTTATTTAAAAAAATATTTTTTAAAATTAAATTTTTTAATAACCTACTTTGTTGTTTAAAATACTTATTTTCATGAAAAATACTAGTCAAGCTATTTGAGTTGAAAGGCCTCAAATTATGAATGAATGAGACAACCTAAAGGGTGCTAAATTTATACTATATCCTAATTAAGTTGTATATTTAACCAAAGACTCCTATTTCACTAATTTTGCGAGCTAATGATTATTTACAACCTAATAGACTATGCTCAAAATTAAATAAATTTTACTCCATCTAAGTCATTGACACATTCATACAGTTCACAAAATGCAACCTAATTACTATCATACAATATGCAAAAATCATAATCAACAGTAAAATTTATAATCCCTCCCCACACTTGAACATCACATTGTCCTCAATGTGAGAAGGGTACATAAACATACCCAGGGAAATAAACACAATATATGAAAAAACATAAGAAGAAAATACTAACAAAAATGAAAAGAAAAGGGTTAGAACACAATACCGTCATGTTGACTGAGGTGTTGATGGTGATGGAGGTGGAGATCACTTGTGCTTGATGCCCATGATTATTACCCTATCTTATACTTGCTTCAAAAAAGAGTAAGAGAATTAGCACTCTAAAACATTCCAAATTATTAAGAACTTATTTTGAAATTTAAAACAAATCTAACTACATAATAATTTAAACCTAACTACTAAACTTGCTAATTTATGGTCATTAGCTTGACCTTAATCCTTTAAAACTCATCCAGGATCAATTATGAGCGGCTTGCTTCCACCCTTCTCATACAACATAAGTTTTTTAGCTTGTGAGTAAGCTATAAATTGTAAAATAATCAGAAGGACAATCTTAAGAAAGTTGAGAAAACCAATTAAGCTCAGTAATGTCCTTTTTCTAACAATTGTCAATGAAATAGGGAATAACAAAACTCCCTAAATCTTCCATTGAATCCATCAGTTTGTCCTGTAAGAAGGTGAGTTACTCTCTTTCTTCGGTAATCACTATTGTCTCCTCTGCTTCTTCCGCTTCATGAACCGAGACTTTCATAGCTTCTTCAAACTCGATGTCTGTTGGCTTCTGTTCTTCATCCTCTTATTCTTCAGAAGATTCGAACACATCAGTTATCCTGAATGAGCTACTAACCTTTGGGTTCTTAATTATATCATTCATGTTGAATGTCATTTGATCATCATCAATGTAAAAGATAGAGTTTTTTTCCTGAACATCTCCCCAATATTTTTTGATATTCACATATGGTATCTCAAGAACTGGTGAATAATAGGGATGGTTGGCATTATTTTCTTCATCCTCTTTTTTGATTTCTTAGTCTTCTCTAAGGTCGGGTTTAGCTTGAATTCTCACTGTTTTTGCTAGCTCTACTCCATTCCTAAATGTGATAGCCTAATATGGCTCTATTGAATTTACATTCATGCTGTGCAAATAGTTTTTCACACTTTGCTTACAAAATTCTTTAGAATGCTGACCTTTTCGAACCTTTAGATTGTGAATAAAAGAGGCATGATCTTCTGCTACTCATTTAAACTTCTCTTCCAATCTCTTCCGGTTCTTTTCCATAACTATTATCTTGTCCATGATTTTGTGCAGCTTGGAATTCTACAAATTAGATTCATCATGTTGAAATTCAAATAGGTCTTGATGTCCTATGTAGTATTTACATTGTTGGACCAATAGAATTTTAGGTGGTTTTACCACCCCGAAGTGTATAGGTTCATATAAGGCTAATAATTTCTCCAACTAAAATAAGGCTCATTTAATTCCACAAATGTCCCTTGCTCCCTATAATATACATCTTCCATGATTGTTCTTTTTATCTCTTCTTAGCATTCAACTATTCAGAGATCTCATTCTCACTCTAAGAAGTCTTGATGTGTCAGTACCTTTAATCCAATTTTTTAAAATTTTTTTTACTAATTTGAAAAAAGCAAAAGATAGTGGAAAAGCCTTAGATTAAAGAAATAAACTAATTGCTTCCTTGGCAACGATGCCAAAAACTTGATCTCAAGGTTACGTATGCTAAGTTTTAATATTATTAATCTTGATATTTCTGTAAGCGTACGGGTCATTCGCCTAGTACCTAAGGTATTATTCCCTCGAAGAGGGTTAATCTAATCTTAAAATCTAAGGCTTGACTAAATTTTGCAATAAATTAAAATAAACAACTAATGCAAAAATTAACCAATAAAACAATCAATATAAAAAATTGAACTAATAAAATATAAACAAAATGTTGGATTAGCCATGAATGCATGCATCATATGCATGTGTATGTAGCGAAAGTGTCGGAATCAAGATTCTGACACCATGATAACCCAAAATTCACAAGATCATGCATGCATGCAAGGATATGTATCTAAGAACATGAAATATAAACTTTTTACTATCTCCTCCTTTCTTGATTCTTCTCCTTGTTTGGGTTGCTGCAAATGCCAAAACCTTCCTTGATCACCCATGAATACGAAAAGAAGGAAGATGAAACAATCTGTAAGGGTGCTAGAATACCAAACTTGATGAATTTAAGTAGATGTTCAAATGGGAGATCGATCAAGGTTATCTTGCATGTATGTTGATTTATATAACAATTGCATCAATTGTATGAAGATAACTCAAGAACTCTTCTCACTCTTTCTACAGCTCTTCTAGAGCCCTTTCTCTCGCGCATGAGCGTGTAAAAAGTGGAAGAAGCTCTTGTACATAAGTGAAGAACTCACTTATATATCGTTTCATGGCTTATAAGCCACGATCATGGTTTGCTTAAATTAGGCCATACACACTTATTTTTCATCTGATCTTTTATCCATGAGACCCTTAGGTTTCCGATTATTTTAGGCACTTGAATTAACTCTTAATTCAATCAAATCATGAAGGGTTTTATGATGTCAATTTGTTGGAATGTAAGTGAATTTTCACACGAACTCTTCGATAGTTAATTATCCAACTTATGAACCTTTCCATAGACAATTACCGTGCAATTCTTCCTTTTACCATACTATACCCCACTTAGTTCTGAGTATGGGCTATGTGTCAACTCCCATTAGATTGACTATGTCACATCTAGTCCAAGTGATGTTAGTTCTTGTCCTGGGATCTCATTACTCTTATGTGTCATTGAAGACTCTTTTCATGACACATAATTGCTATAGCCAGAGACTCCTAAGTAATGAACCTGACAAGAAGCCGTGAGCATCATATCCTTCTATCAAGAGTGGTGAATTCTTTATTAGCTACCCAATTACCTTCGAATACAAATAATTGTACCCAATCACTACCCTAAGAGTGAACTCATCTTGAGGTAACAAGGAATGATGTCAAAGCACATGATTAGTATCCAAGATATCCTTGAGTATCTCAAGTCTAAGGATATTTGCAACATTGCTATGATGAGATTAGTCATTGATATTCAATAGATCATCCATATGATAATCTCATAGTGAGTCATCCGATGTACTTACTACCCTTAATAAGCACCCATATATTAACTCTAAATAACTCATCCTTACAGTTTTTGAGATCCACTGCTTGATCAAATTAAAGAGTATAACATATGCTAATCTGTCTGGATTAATCATGTTCTGTCTTATTAATCTTATGACTATGGATTATTTAGATACTAACATAATTGCATATGATAGGAATCTCATTATCATGCTCTCATCATGATTTCCTTCATGCTATGTTTTGTATCATAAACTTCATTAATTCAGTTTAAGATCAATATCAATTCATATATAAACGAATATCAAATTAATGAAAAATGCCTTTTGCTTTATTAATCAAAATAAGTTTGTACAAAAGTGCTAAAGGTGATTGCCTTTAGAGCACTACTCTAACTCAAAATAGCAATTTGCATAACCCAATCCAGATTCAACATATAAACTACTAATTTAGAGAAAGGGGTTTTAATCCGAAATTAATGAAAATCTAATCAATTATACAACTATCGAATTACTGGATCTAGACGGTCCTAGGGTGGATTATTCTCTCTTGAGTTATAATCTTTAGCCCTAATTTATAATCCCTATTTTAAATTATAGAATTGTAATATCTGAATTTGTCTAATAACCTACCTAAAACTTATGCTGGATCTCTCATTACATGATTGACCAGTTTGATTCAATTCTTATCTATTAAACTACCTAATTATCGTTAGCCCAATTTGATGATATTCACTTGATTCATCCTCTCAGTTTATTACCGAATTATTAAGCGCAGATATTGAATCATAAATAACTCAATGAAAATATAACAAAATCTCAAAGATCAAAATCTCGAAGCTGAGTTTAGACAAAATCAACATTCAAAAACAACTATTCTCAACGATTATCCCAATTCTATACATCAATAAAATTAAAATAAAATAGAAAATACTGTCGGAATGTACTGATGGAGGCAGCGACGGTGGGAAACCACCTGTTTTGGGAAGTACTTAGCGTCAAGCTTCTTCTCCGTGTCTCCCATACTTCGTCTCCTTTCAAATCTCTCGATATGCTCTCTAGACTGATGTAAAAATGCGCTATTATGTTTTTTAATCTTTTATTTATATCTTAGAGGCATTAGGGTTGATTCGGGGTTGAAACAGTCCAAAAAGTCCCACCAAACTTGACGTTTTCAGCTGTTTTTGTGTCTGCTCGACGTAAGCCACGATTATGGCCTCTTTGTCATGGTCGTGGACCAAAATGTATGATCTTGGCCTAGTTCAGAGCTATCTATCACGATTGTGACCAAAAGTGAGCGATCGTAGCTTGGGTCCTGTCAGCTCGCCTCTTTCTGTCACGTGGGCCATGTTTTTGGCCTGAAACTCTTTAAAACTTCTCCTATTTTCCGTTTACCTTGAAACACTAACAAACATATCAAGGTACCTCAAAAATATAACATTTAAGCTCCAAGACTTATACTAACCCATAAAAACATTTAAACACATAAACTAACACAATTAAAATATAAATACACACTAAACACTCAAATTAACACTATATAACTAACAAAGTAAACCCTAAAATATAATGCATATCACAACTATCATTTACTGGTGTGAAGATCTTTATCTAACTTATTCTTTCCACAAAAAAGTTTCAGATCAGCTTGTAATTTTGCTTTGTCCTTTATCTGCCCTTCAATGTTCATTATGGTATTGAAAAAATTGTCAAAAATATTTTTTCCAATATGAATCACATCTAGATTGTGACATATCAAATTAGTTTTTCAATATGGCAAATCCTAAAAGATGCTTTATTTTCTTTAACTAAAGTTTTTACTAATGTTTGTATTAACTTCATCAGCTTCAAATTTTGTAACTTTGAGCAACCCTAATTAATCAATCTCCTGCAACATCTCTTCACCAACTTTGTGAGGGGAAGGAGGTGTTTGTACCATCTTATTCTTAATGAACTTTTGTTTATTGCGTCTAAATGAATGATCTAGAGGAAGAAATTTCTTGTGGTTGTCAAACCAACATGTTTAGCCCCCGTTTGGAAGATAAAATGTATCAGAATCATTTCCATAATAAGGACAAGCCAATTTCCCTACTATGCTCCATCCAGACAGCATAGCATATGTCAAAAAATCACTAATAGTCCACATTAAAACTGCTCCCAACACAAAATTTTATTTTAGAGACACATTATATGTCTCCATACCATATTCCTAAAGATGCTGTAATTCAGATATCAATGGTTGTAAGAATATACAAATTTTATGCTTTAGATTTGTAGGCCCTAGTGCAATTACTATTAAGAACATATATGCCTCATTCATACACATCCATGAAGGTAAATTATAAGGAGTAATTTAGATTGGCCATGATGAATATTGTTTTCCAGATTGACCAAAAGTTTGGAATCCATCCGTCGACAATTCTAACCTAACATTTTAAATTTCAACTGGAAACTCATAATAAATGTTATTGAAATGTTTCCATGCCAGTGCATCCAACATTATTCCATATTTGCTGTATTCATTATTCCATCTCATGTGAGATACAGTAACATCAGAAGCATATAGTCTTTAAAGTTTCACAGTCAGCGGGGAATAATTCATCTGCTTCTAGAGTACTAATTTATGTTTAATACAACGCTTTCTAGACTTGAACTAGATTGACCACAAAATTTGCACTATTGTAATTCCACATCATCTCTCCAATGCAACATGCATCCCAATTTGCAACAATCAATTTTTTCAACAAGCAAACCAAGACTCCCTAATAAATTTCTTTATATTGTAAAAACTATCAACCATCGTATGATTAGGAGGCAATGATTCATTATACCATCCAAGAATTTTATCAAAACTACGATTAGAAATATGTCCTTTAGACTTTATGTTCAATATCTAAGTAACTGAAGATAATTAAGTCATTGTCTCAAAATTTGGCCATAATTCTTGGTTAGTTGAGTGTAGTAAGTCAAATTTTTTGGCATGCGGGTTTGATTCTTCTTCAAGATTTTCTATATTTTTCTGAAAGGTCAACCAGTTGCGTTATAAATCATTTGCATGTAAGGATTTTTAGTTGCACCCACATTATTTGTTTTAAATCCAATCCCCCCTTTAAACTCATCCATATTTATTGATGAGTTTACTTCATTACCCCTTGAGGTGCTACAAATCAATGGCTCTCCATGTCGTGTCCAATCAAAATAATTTAAAACAAACCTTTTTCTTAGCAAATGGCCATTCAATTCATCAATATGAAAGAAACGAATATGGTTGCACTTTTTACATAGACATATGATCTTTGGGCCATCCATATTTGTAGGTTGAGAACATGCATAATGAATAAAAGCTTCAACTCCCTCAACAAACTCAGGATTAATGAAACCATCAGGTGTCAATCATCTATACATCC
>JANZXR010046690.1:0-13248 GCA_027575705.1 Erythroxylum echinodendron | reverse complement strand
AAAATCACTGTTCACAAATGCATGAGCTTGAGATGTGGTTTCCACATTTCTCCGATTGCTCTCACGTGTACCCGTTTTCATAATTCAACCCGTTATCTGAAAACGGGATGTTACAGTCCTGGTGCATACCCTAGGGTAATGGGGTGTTACATGTTATGTGAGATGAGTGAGTCATCGAGGATGGTCCGCTCACTGAGTTTGTAAAACTCTCCTCAAAATTTACAACGTATTTTTCAGGCTCAGAGGAGATACCCAGTTTGAACAATTGGAGTCTAACCACCGTATTTGAATAAGAGTTAGAGGTCGAGATCAGTTGACACTTGCATATGTCTACTGTTTCTTTTGTATTTTAAAATCATATTCCGCAAATATTATACAACATTTATGTGAATTGAAAAGTGTAATGACTGTATAATTGGAATTATTTTTGTATTAGGCGTAAATAATTACTGGAATAAATATGATGACGTGCTAATTGTTCGTAACACTTGCGATTAAAAATGTTTATGAATAAAATGGGTCAAAAAATGATCGTTGATTTTATGAAATAGTGTGTGATGTTCAAAAAATTTTTCAATTTGTATGATTGACTGACTATTCTAGCATGCCACCCTTGTAGAGTATGTTCTCGAATACCATCGTTGTATTCGAGAATATGCCTAATGAGAGTGAGGTACTACACCAATTATACCAGATCAAAAAGGGAATCACGGCAGAATGCCCTTCAACTTAACAGTCACGTGATACTCCAAGAAATCTTCACAAGATTAAGTTCTGTCTTCATACAATCTCTTATCAAATATTATCCAAGATAGATTTTTAATTTCAGCATCCAATTCATACCAGAATTGTCATTAACTCACACCACAAAAGTGACAATTCTTAAGCCATAGTTTAGCATAGTCAACCAATCAAATCTAATGAATACTCTATCCCACCTTGATTAGAATTTAAAGCTAATCAACATTATCTTAAAAATCCAATTATCAAATAATGTCAAAATTAAATAATAAGATATATAACATATATCTTAAAAAACTCCCAGTTTTTGACATTATCTGTCACATATTTGAAACTCCCTCTAAAGAAGATAATTGGGCATATAAACATTAAATGCATAGACCACAATAGAACTCCCCCTTAATCAATCAACAAGATTCAAGCATAATCAATTACTTAATGACACAATTATCCAAAATAACAAAACCTAAACCAAAAATAATATTCCAACATAGTGTTCTCCCCTTTGGGACAAAAGATGCCAAAAAGTAAGACTAATAGTTCTGGAGATACCTTGAAATCTCCCCTGAATTGAACAAGCACCAAAAACAATCATATCTCCCCCTTGGGACAAAACAATGTCAAAACAAAGAATGCCTTCAATATGATCAATCTCAACGATAAAGAATCATAAAAATCAGCAGTAGGTGCAGTGGAAGAATCGTAAGCATGCCTAGATGACAATTTACCATCAGTCAAAACACTAGTTAACGTATTATTATTCACATCAAAACCATTCGCATATGACTAATTAAATTCATAAGCCTTCAAAAATGCATTCAATGAATCATAATCAATCTCCCCCTTAGATAAACCATATGAAAGCATATTATCAAACTCGTACAGCCCACGATATAGAGATAAACTAAGATAAAACTTGAAAAACATGAATCATAGCAAGCTTGAATCTTCCTATAGGTATCTAACCAAATATGGTCCTGCATCATAACGCTACTAAAATAACTAGACTAAAACTATAGATAGCGGTAAATCTAGGACGATCCCATAGAGATTAATTTCAGATACTTTTCTAAATTATTTTTATAAGTAAAATGGGATTGGTTTAATCTCAGCCTAAACACAGTTTGCATATGTCATTGAATTATCACCTTTACACCCCTCTTAAGACTATTGTTTGTGAATTAACAACAAGCTTTATTAATTTCAGCTTTTCCTTAGGTTGTAGTTAATTAAAAAAAGCTCGTTAATTAATCCTAACTATTGGGAAACCTAGAATACGCTCTCTATTTTTATCCAGACAATCACTTTATAAGTGAGAAAAATGAACCAATCTAAGCAATAATCACACAAGTTTGGACTATTTAACTTATGCTACATTATCCTTAATGATTTAATACCGTTCGTTGCCACATATAACCTTCAATATGATTATTACGTATCACATTCAAGTTCTAACTATGGGTTTTCATGAAAAACAATTCAATAGAGCATTAAAATCATTCTCATACAATACCCAAACAATCTATTCAAGATAACGTAAATAATCCAAAAAATGGAAAGAAAACGTTATAATAACTATATGCTTAATATGCTCCTCGACCTCGGTTGACCCTCTGAACTGGTGTCAGGTGGTTTAACCTTCCATTCCCTTCATCAATGTCCAAGAATTTCTTCAATGTCCAGTAATCCTCAAAGAAAGCTTTTGTCTCCATTAAAAATTGAAGAGAAATGAAGAGGAATGCAGATCTTTCTCTCTCTTCATTTTTTGTTCTCTCCTGAGATTTCTCCCAAATATAGTAATAACGGAGGCCCCTTTTCAGGGTTTCATTCTTTTCTTTTTATATTTCATTCCAATTATAACACTCTTTAAGTTAAGTTTGGAAGCAGTCCCTGAGTTGTCGTCTCGCAGGCAACAATCGTGGCCTTATATGACAAGCTTACGTATCGTGGCCTCTGTGACAAACTTTTGTCATGATCGTGGCCAATTATGCCACAATAGTGGCACTCCATCATTCTTCTGTCATTGTGGCACTGAGTTATTCCTCCAACCTTCTCTAAGTCTTCTCTTCTTTTCTCTAATTCTTCTCCTTTTTATTCCATAAGGACAAGTGAGTGTCAACATCGAGAAGAGGACTTAATGCATATGCTTTTGGGTCACTTTAACTCCTTCACTTCTAAACTATACCTAAAATCAAATATGAGTTAAAGCGAGTATCCTAAACATTCTTAAGTCATTAATCACTAAGTGTAGTAGATCAAATGAATCAACATTTAAACACATATCAAATTCCCCCACACTTAGCTTTTAACCACCCTCGGGCAAATTGCCAAAATCAAAATCACAAACTAAAATTCCTACTCATTTTCCATATTTTTTAAGTGTAGATAATCATAAATAAAGATGAATGACTTTGAAAACATATAGCACTAACTCAACATTCAAACTTTCTACTCATGATCAATTAACATTCATCACCCTTAGAAACTAAGTAATTTAGAGGTAGACTTGGACAAAGGTGTTTAAATGAGATATTCCTATGGGTACACTCAAACACCATTCATAATCATAACAATCTATAACTTTGCATATCATTTCATTTCTCGACCATTAAAAGTTACATGCATAATCATGAATCAAAGGACTTTTCTAGGCTTGTAATGTGGGTAAGGATAAGGTGAGAAGGATTTTGGATGATGTAGCATAAAAGTCATTAAGCTAGTGAAGAAAAAGTAGCACTCAATGAGATATCAAACACACAAGTTAAAATTCATTCAAAACTAGGTACTGTCAGGTATAAAGAATGCAACAACTATGTTTCACAACTCAACTTAGCTCTCACACTATAAGCCATATGAACATAACTCAAAAAATGCTCCATCCAAGACAAATCCGCCTCATATGCAATACATTCAAACACCGAATCAATACATCTTAAGGAGGATAAACTATTAATTAACAACTTGTCAAAATGATTGCAATTTCTTTTCTTTTTTTCATAAATATAAAATTGATAGAAGCTACATCAACACAACATTCATAACATGGAATTTTAACAATTATAACCAACCCACATGTATGCATACCCCCACACTTAAGCTTTTGTATAATCACATTCATCAAGAATTAGCAAATGTCCACTAGTTTTAAAGATTGGGTATGGCATTTGGTTAGGTGCGTAATGTGGTTTATACAAAATAAAAGGCTAATAAAGCTTAAAGGGGGTTATCAACGGAAAATTCACATAAACAGGTAGGTTATTTAGCTAATATAGCTTATAATCAACAAAGAATGCCAAATTATTTTCATAAAATTGCATGATAAAAATATGGTCTTGAATAGAAAATCAACGCAAAGTAAGGATGTATATATCATGAAGGTCACACATAAAAAAAGACAATGAGATTAATATAGATGTGTTAGTCTAATACGACTTAAAACCTTACTAGTTTTTGTCTACCACTAGTCACTGCTCTTCTAAGGATAATACACATTAACCAATCATAAGAGCAAAAGTATATGCTAAGGTTGCCATGAATTTTCCAGTCAACTCACACTCTAATTATAACTAAATAATCTTAGAAGTAATAGAAAGTAAGAAAATTTTCGATTTTGTTTGATTGATTTTGAAAACCCTTAAAAAGCTACATAAGCAATAATTGAGCTTAAAATATGCATAAAAATTAAAATCCCCACCCCATACTTAAAACTTCCATTGTCCTCAACATAAAATCGAATGTAAGAAATTGAGCATTTAAGAAAAATAGCAATTACGAAAATGTAAAGAGACATAATTAAACTTCCTTTGGGTTGCCTCCTAAGCAATACCTTTGTTTACTGTCATTGGGTTCGACTCCACGTTGCTAATTCTTCATAACGAGGATTTTCTAACCCTATTCAGCTGATATCCATTGACTTTAAAATTCTTGTTTGTTTGTCAGCTTTCAATTTTAACTGCACCATGTAGAAACCCATTAGTAACAAAAAAGGTCCAATCTAACAGGAATGCAATTTACGTGGAAAAAGCTTAAGTAATGAATGGTAAAGAAGAACTTTTTTTCCAACCACAAAATTCTTCCTAACAATCATCTTATCATGAAATTGTTTCGTATTCTCCTTGTAAATTTTTGCATTCTCATAAGATTCAAGTCTAAGCTCTTCCAATTCTTGCAGTTGCAATTACAGTTTCACCCACTGCATCCATCTTCATATTGCATTGCTTAATGGAACAAAAGGCTTTGTGCTCAATTTCTACTAGAAGATGACACGACTTTTCGTAAATCAATCAACATGGAGACATGCCAATTGGTGTCTTGTATACAGTACTATATGGCCAAAGAGCATCATCAAGTCACTGATTCCAATCTTTACGATTTGGGCTCACCATTTTCTCAAGGATGGAGTTGATTTCTCTCTTTGACACCTCTGTTTGCCCGTTTGTCTATGGTTGATAGGGTGTAGACACATTATGAGTGACATGGTATTTCTTTAAAAGGTTTTTCACTAATCGGTTGCAAAAATGAGTACCCCTGTAACTAATCAATGCTCGCGGTGTTCCAAACCTAGGAAAAATGCTAGACTGAATAATTTTTGCAACAACCTTAGGATCGTCAATCCTTATAGCTTTAGCTTCCACCCATTTAGAAACATAATCCATAACCAAAAAATATAAACAAAACTAAAAGAAGAAGGAAATGGTGCCATAAAATCGATGCCCTATACATCAAAATTTTCACATACAATTATTGAAGATAAAGGAATTCAATCTCTATGGGATAAATTACCTTATTTATAGCATTATTCACATGCTTTACATAACATATTGGATTCTTGAAAAAATATTTTTCCAATAAAAACCACATTCAAGAATTTTCCTAGCAGTTCTATTAGGCCTAAAATGATCACCACAAGCATACAAATAACGAAATTTCAAAATTGATTCATATTTATATTCAGGCACACATCTCCTAATCACTTGGCCAGAACAACACTTCCACAACTGAGGATCATCCCAAATATAATATTTTGACGTATCTTGTTCTGTTTAGCCTTACTCAAATCATTAGGTATCTCATGGTTAATCAAATAGTTCACATTATCAGCATACCATGGAACCTTACCTTGAAGTGTTAGTAATTGCTCATCCAAAAATAATTATTGCAATGGTACTGAATCCTCCTCCTTCACCACTCTACTCAAGTGATCCATTACTGAATTCTCTACACCTTTCTTATCATTGATCTATAAATCAAATTCTTAGAGCGAGAGAATCCATCTAATAAGCCTTGACTTCACTTCTTTCTTTGATAAAAGGTACCTTAATGCTAAATGATTAGAATAAACAATCACTTTAGAACTAAGCAAGTAAGGTCTAAATTTATCCAAAGCAAACACAATAGCTAAAAGCTCCTTTTCAGTAGTGGAATATTTACACTGTACTAGACTAAGTGTTCGAGAAGCGTAGTAAATAGCATAAGTCATCTTTCCACATTTTAACCAAGAATGACACCCACAACAAAATTGCTCGCATCACACATGATCTCAAATGGTTGACTCCAGTTAGCTAGTTGAATGATCGGTGTTGAAGTCAAAAGTTCTTTCAACTTGTCAAATACTTCCTTGTAGCCCTCATCAAACCCATAGGGTACATCCTTTTATAACAAATGGCAGAGTTTTGTTGAGATCTTAATAAAGTCATTAATAAACCTACAATAAAAACCCTTATAGCCAAGAAAAGAACGAACCTCCCGCACAATTGTGAGGTAGGGTAAGTTTTGTATAATTTCTATCTTAGCTTGATCGACCTCAATTCCTTTATATGGGATTACATGTCCTAAACTATTCCTTATTCAACTATAAAATGACATTTTTCAGAATTGAGAACAAGATTAGTTTGGATGTAACGTTCAAGTACACAATTCAGATTATCCAAGCATGCATCAAATGAATCCCCATAGACAGTAAAATCCTCCATAAAGACCTTAATAATGTGTTTAACATACTTAGAGAAAATGCTTAACATGCATATTTGAAAGGTGGTTGGGGCACTGCAAGATCCAAACGACATCCTTCTGTAGTAAAATGTACTAAACAAGTATGTGAAGGTTATTTTCTCCTGATCTTCTAGAGCTATCATGATTTGATTATATCCCAAATACCCATCTAGAAAATAGTAGTGAGATTGTCCTACAAGTCATTTGAGCATCTGATCGATGAATAGGAGTGGAAAGTGAACATTGCATGTAGCAGCATTCAACTTCTAATAATCGATGCACACTCACCATCCATTTTGAATTCTTGTAGGCATAAACTCATTATTCTCATTCTTCACCACTATAATCCCAGTTTTCTTCAATACTACTTGGATTAGACTCACTTATTTACTATCTGAAATTGGATAGATTATACCAACATCAAGCAACTTTAAGATCTCAATCTTTACCACTTCCATCATCATAGGGTTCAACCTTCTTTCTGATTCTCTTGATGGTTTGGATCCTTCTTCCAACAAGATTCAATGAATATATGTCGAAGGGATAATATCTTTGATGTCAGCTATGGTCCACCCGATAGCTGTGATGTGGTCCTTAAGTAATCGAATGAACTTTTCCTCTTGAAGCTTAGTTAAGTTCCTTGCTATAATTATCGAAAGTGTTTCTTCTTCTCCCAAAATCACATATCTCAAGTGCTCCAGTAATTGCTTCAATTCAATTGTAGGTGCCTACATAATTGAAGGTAAAGATTTTGTATTAGATATTGGTAGTTCAATATTTTGAAATACATACCTTTTTGGTATTGTTTATAGTGATTACAATGTTAGCACAATCTTTTCCATTTCATTTGTAATGAGCAAGTTAGAATTTTGCTAAATGTTCCATTAAACTCATGCAAAGAATGATTTCTATCTCATCTTTACCATCTATAACAAAAAATTCTTGAGACAAAGAATCAATGACATCAATTGATAGTACATAATGAACATCACTAAGGTACCTCATAGCTTCAAAAATATTAAAACAAGCAACTTAACCGTCAAACTCCATAGTCAACGTTCCTGCATCCCCATCGATCGTCATCTTTGACATCTTAAAAAATGGTCGACCTAGAAGGATTGGTGTAGAATTAGACGAAGGTTCCCCCTTCATGTTCAACATATAAAAGCCAGTTGTCAAAACCAATTCGTTAACCTGCGCTGAAACATCCTCTAAAATCCTTTCTGGATAAGCATTAGATTTATCAGCTAATTAAATTATAACATATGTTTCTTTCAACAATCACAAATTAAATGAAGTATAAATGGAATATGGCATGACATTTATTGAAGCTCTTAAATCTAACATTGCCCTTTCAAATCTAGTATCACCAATGTTACAAGGAATTGTGAACGTACCTGGATCCTTCCACTTTGGAGAAAGCTTTCTCTGAATGACTGGGGACACGGTCTCTCCCATACTTACTTGGTACTGCTGTCGCCTACAACCAAATTCAAAAGAAATCACTTACGTTAATACAAATGAATGTAGTAGTGGTAAGTGGATATTGTTCCCACGAGAAATTTTTAACGGTAAAGATTAGTGAATTTAAAATTAAAATAAAATAACGAAAGGGGGGTTTTCAATTCACGACAATTTAAAGAACAAGATGACAAAAATAGAAAATCAATAAAAGTAATTGGATCTGAAAATTTAATAGAAAATACCTTAGTTTTCGGGTCATCGATGTTATCAGGCTAAAATGGATCCTCGATAATAAAATTCAATCATTAATAAACATTCATTGGGGATTTTTCTCTTAAGTGTAATGACTAAAAACTTGTATCCTAGCATTCTTATTAAACAACGACCTAGATACGATCGTAGGTTCAATGGAATAATAGTTTTATGAATCAAGAAACCAATAAGCAAGACAAATACATGTACGATATGCAATCAATCAAGCGAATATCTCCTTAGAATTTTCCAATTCTAACGTAGAGAAGACAATCCTAATTGCCACTTGTGATTAGCGAAATTGAACGTAATATTTCATTAATCTAGCAAGTGAACAAATTAATCCCTAGTTGCGCCCCTAGAAACCAATGAATTCAATTAGAAAGAGTAGATAGGAAGATATTCAATGTTCATTAACAACATAAACTTTATTGAACGTCTCACACATAATAGCGGATAACACGAATCCCTTCAACCAAGACAATAAGTTTAGCTACTCATAATAGAATTAAAAACAAAAGAAATAACAAAGTATAAAGTCTCCATCCGTGGTCTTTTACTAAAAAATACGAAAAATACTAAAGGAAGAAGTGCAGAAAAACGTAAAAATTGGAAAAGAAAAGATGCAGAAACAAAAATCTATCCTAAACCTAGTCTAGCTTGCGTGAACCACCATCCTCTCTCTTTTATGCTTGTTTTTCCCCTTATCTTTCCTTGATTCTCTTCCGATACTGTATCCCCTAATTTTAGGTTGGCAATCTCCTTGAAACATGGCAATATAATCTTCAAAGATTGCGAGAATCTCGATTTTGACTTTTGAAAATTGATCTGCAGATTTATTCCATCCTTAGGCGTGCCCACACTTAGTCACAGAATTGCTGTCAAATTAGGAATTTCGAATTTTCTTCATTCTTTTGCATCTTTTTGATTCAATTTCATCTCTAAGGTGTTGAAAATCATTTGCAAACAATTATAAGATAATTCCATTAATTTTGGATAATTATTTCAATACATTAAAGATAATTAAGTATAAAATAAATGCAAACTGATGACTTAACAAATTCCCCCACACCAAACCTTTGCTCGCCCTCGAGCAAACATGTTAAGCCACTACACTCAGTCAATTCATCCTTTACAAGATCAAGTGCACACAATCTATTAACTTGGGCGAAAGAAACTTAAGTTGCAACACATATCATAATTGCTTTTCACCAATGCAAATAAACAAAGTCAAAATATGACATCTTTGTTGAAAAGCAAACATGAAATCAAAATGAATTCTTCTCACGAATTTCGCTCTTACACTCAAGTGTTTGAGGGCAAAGTGTTTCGCTCAAATCTCACTCTAACATGTTGCACTACCATAGGCTTGCAATTTCACCAATTATCATTCATTCAGATCACATGAGCTAATAGATCATAAGGACTTTATTCAAGGTTGTAATGGGGCTAGGTTCACAGGTTAGGTAAAAACATGGCAAAGGGTTAATCACAAGTATTCACAAAGCATCAAGTAAAAGGGACACGCAAACTAAAATTCTGAGATAAACATGAATGAAAAGGACTACAACTACTCCTTGCTAACTAGTATCACTATTCTTTTTCTTTTTCTGATTTTTTCCTTTTTCCCTTTTCTTTTCTTTCTTTTTCTTTCTTTTTTTCTTCTCTTTTTTTCCGAATACACTAAGAACAAGGGAAAACAATAAAAATAAGAGAAAATAACAACGCATGAGTAGAAGTACCTATAAAAATATCTCAGAACACAATATAACACAAAAGTCCCAAATTGCTCAATGCTTCATTCAACTTGTGAAGGGGAAAGGCTAATGGGGTTTTTGGTTTTAATGTGAGTTGATTAATTGAAAAACAAGGTTAAAGGCTCAAACGTGTTTGCAAAAGGAAAATAACTAGGTGGGTCAATTTTAAGCTAAGGGTGTAAAAACAAAGAAGGCCTTAATCATTTCTATATCCCATGTGATCAAATAAATTCAAACCGGTTCCATGCAAGTTCTGAAGGCAACATGAATAGAGGAGCATCACACAATTCAAAGAATAGCATGACATAAAAGTGATGTCATTTAGGCTCAAACTTCTCTTACAGGTTTAATTCAAGAATTCACCTTAATTTCACAATTTACCTCATCACTCAAATGTCAAATTTTTGACTAAGTCTATAAGATCAGTTATTGCAATCAATCAACATGATTCACCTTAAAACTCACTTCGCCCAATTTAATTTCATGCATAAACCCAATCTCATCCAAACTACTATGACAAAGCTTCATGGCTTAACATGCATAACCACACGTAAAAATCAAGAAAAATCATAAAAAAAAACCGAAAATATTCACACATCAAAAGTCCAATTCTTTCCCCCACACCTAGACCAACATTGTCCTCATTGTTAAATAAGCATAAAAAAATAAAGTAAAAGTTAGAGAAAGCTTCTCTGTTGGCGAAGTGCCGAATCAAGGAGTTGGCGGATGTAGCGGTAGGTGGTTCGGTGGTGGTGGAAATAGGTCGTGGTGGAAGAGCATCAGCAACACAACAGTTTGGAGGGGCTAGTCTACGAGAATCACCCTTCTTGCTTGACATTGTGCGAAATTTGTAAAAGATCACCTGCAAAAGAACAAGGCAATAACGCCACACCAAATTACAAATGATGGTTAATGGGTGAGTTGGCAAGGAAGGCTAGGAGTAACGTGGGTGAGTGCTTGGTGGGAAAATGAAATTGATTGGCTAAGGTGGGTGTAAAGAATCGGCAGCTGGAGAGTGAGGATAAGAGAAGGAATTCAGGCAAAACAAAGTGGTGAAAAATAAAGAGGGTAAGAAGGGAGTGGCGGTAAAGTCAAAAAAAAATTTCATTTTTTATTTTTAAAAAGAAAAGATTAAAATTAAAATGATAGAAATAAAGACGTGAATTTAAATTCCTAACATAATTAAATTAAACCAAAAATGAAAATAAAAGAATATTGCTAACAAAACATATAAAAGAAAAGGATACGAATGGGGTGCCTCCCATTAAGCGCTTATCAAAGGTCATAAGCCTGACCCTTGGCATATGTACATCATCCATTATCGAATGGATGCTTGAGTCCAACAGGAAACATGTTCAAACTCCGTGAGGGGC
The DNA here is from genome assembly GCA_027575705.1 of Erythroxylum echinodendron. NCBI lineage: Eukaryota > Viridiplantae > Streptophyta > Magnoliopsida > Malpighiales > Erythroxylaceae > Erythroxylum > Erythroxylum echinodendron. Next base: position 1,670 of record JANZXR010046690.1, on the reverse strand, counting down.
CTGGAACAATTTCCTTTGAATGCGGCTCTTTCTCAGCACGATGCTCCATGACTGGAACTGCATCACTTCACCATCATACTCTAATGTCCACTCGCCTTTTCGGGCATCGCCTTTCTCACACCAGGATTGTAACATCCTACTACCATAGGGTACATACCCAAACATTCAAGCATATTCAAGTACATATCCTATGATAATGGCATGTTAGAGCAAAACAATTCCAACTTACACATGGCATCAACTAACATCATTTAAAAGTCAGCAAATTTTAAAAACCACTCATTGCATTAATCCACAAATTTACACTATTTCCTTTAGACAATTATTTACATAACCTCATACAGTTTTTAACAAAACAAAAACAATAAAAAAAAAACAAAACACAACACTTCTGGAGTCAGCTGACAGACCTCTGATGTCACATCCCCTCACTTATGGGAAGGGTATTTTGGTCATTTTGGGATAGATTAGGATTATTTAAAGTGTTTTGACATATTAATGCATTCATTTATGTACATGAATAGGAAATAGTTAATTTTTGCACATGCAAATGATTGTACATGCATTCATGACATTTCCCGGTTTAAATGTGAATAATTGTATGTTATAGAAAAAGTGTTTTAAGTGAATGAGAATTGGTATTGGAGAGGATTATTAGGGTTTTTACATTTTTAGAGAATTATAGGAATTTTTCGGAATTGTTTCCGGACCCAAAAAATTGTCAAGAGACAGAATAGGGGTCATCTGGTAGTGAAATTTACTGTCCAATGGCCCTGAAAAATTAGGTATATGAAATTAGGAATTTTTGGAATTGAGCCATTGGAAATTGGAGAGAAATTGAAGTGAATTGGGAAGAAATTTATTAGCCAATGAGAGTATGACACATGTCACAAATCTAGCTTAATTCATTAATCACCTTCCTTTTTAATGAGTCATCCACGACTCTCTTCTTCATTCTTCTTGTATCTTCTTTTCTTAAGTGTTGAAAGTGTGTTTTGGAATTGGAGAATTTTGCTCCCATCACCGAAGTTGCTCTTCTCCTTCTTTTGTCCTTCTTTAAATTTTTGCTCACCATTTCCCACTTTTCTACACCTTGGTCGATCTTCTTTGGTTCTTTTAAACTCCAAATCAAACTCTTAACCCTTAAGAAGGTGATGGCCGTAGGTGGGAGTGAAGAAAAGAGAGAATTTGTGAAAGTTGGAGATTTGGAGAATTAAGAGTGTAATAGGTAAGAATTAATGTCTTTATGTTCTTTTATGCTTTTATATGATAGTTTCATGCATAAATTTTGGTATGACATGCATGAATTGCATGGACTTGTGTTTTGAATAATATGGATGTGTTTTGTCTTAGAAGATGATTGATTAATGTATTGGAAGATAGAAAATGAATTGTATGTTGTTTAAATGGATTAGGATGATTTTGCTGGATTTGAATTAAGGGAAAGATTGAATTGAGAGTGCTGCCAATTTTGGCTTAATGGTGAAAGATAGGTTGTAAATGAATTATGGTGAAATTTTGAAGTAAAATGAGTGTTGAATGGTGTAAAATAGGTATGGAAGATGTTGAATGAGAATTGGCTGCAAATCTGGATTGCGAGAGAGGTCATGGCACACAGGTGGGTCAGCTGGGACTTCATATTTTTGGGATGACCTAGTTAGGAGTTGTTG